>JARKHS020006092.1:45000-86101 GCA_030143305.2 Amblyomma americanum
ATGATGATGACTGCGCCATTTACTTTAACCAAAAAACCACTTAAAAAAAAGGTCGCTGTTTGCGTGGCGGCGTCCTTACTTGGCCGCTGGGCAGACTTGGCTCCCTCTGCGCTCAGACGATCTTGTCGGGCAGGTGCGCGGCTGAAGCAGAGGGCGAGCGCGCGCTGTCGCAGTGAAGAAAATTTTTTTTTCTTCTTCAGCGCTGAGCGAGCCAAAGACCCCGGCTTGGAGCGGCACAGCACAATGTCACCTGTGACTTCGTCGACTGTGAAACAAGCAAAGGGCAATTAATCGGAGGTGCCTCTCCAGAGTGCCGAGAGGAGCGCTTGAGAGCCAGCGGACCGCTCTCTGGGGCGAAGCGCAGTCTTCTCTAGTGGGAGAGAAGCGCTGATTGCGAGTTGGACGCTCTCCGAGAAAAGAGCGCAAAATTTTTCAAACTTTCCACTTGTGGAAATGAAAAGCGCAGAGAGCGAACGGACCGCTCCCCGAGATAAAATTTTTTCAATTTTTTTTCTCCTCCCCGTTCAGAGTGCGCGTAGAGGAAAAAATGTTCTAGAAAGTTGGCGTTTTTCCGAGGCGCGCCGGCGCTGCCTACCGCGGTAGGTTGGGCGTCGGGACAGCGCCTCGTTGCGGCGCGCGGAGTTAGAACTTTTCCGCTCGCCGCCAAATCTCGGATGGAGGGAATTGTTTTTTTTTCCCCCCCGGCAGACACGGTTTCTGGCGCGTGCCGCCCCGGGAGACGTGGTTTTCAGAATTGGCCGCTGCGATAGCCGCGCCCGGGAGATTTTTTTTTTTTTTCAATCTCCACTCGAATCAGAAACCACACTCCCTACTGAGCACAGCGTCCTCAATGACGCGCCCCCGGAGCTTAAGCGTCGCGAATTTTTCGCCCTCCAGAGCTTAAGCGTCACTAATTTCCTCCCCCCCCCCCCCCCCCAACCGCAAAAGCCCCGCAAAATTGCCCGTTTCCTCAGAGTCAGTTTGGCGGACTTGAGGTGCATTCGATCCGGCAGACGCGGTAGATTTGTTCGGACTTTCAATTTTCCGCCCCCCGGAGCTTAAGCGCCGCAAAATTGCACGTTTCATCAGAGCCAGGTTGGGGGACTTGGGGTGCATTCGCCCAGGCAGACACGGTAGATTTTTTCGGACTTTGAAAACGGAGCACACGGGCAAGTTTGGGCATTTTTTACGGCCGCACCCTGTTTCGGAGGCTTACGAATTTTACATCAGCGGATGGGCCTCGGAGCAGCCAATGTTTTGGTACCGCATACGTCTCTGTCCTTTTGTCCTATCGGACGATAGGGCAAGCGACAAGTGTTCGCCCCGGTAACGTTTCGGAATTTTTCGCGGCCGTCTCAGGTGCCAAGTCTAGTCCGTTCTGTCAGATGTCTTCCGCTTTCCTTAAAACTCTTGATTTATAACGCGCATTTCCTTCGCAGGCAGCACCTAGAAGCTCCGAGTTATTTCCAAGCAGAAAAACTTGTCCTTCGGCATGATTTTCTGGCACGTGAAAACGGCAAAGAAAAAGGCTATGAGTTCGCGTACGGGCATGTCCTTGTGTGAAAGGCTGCAGGCGAGACCGTCAGCCATTCGCATCCGAGATGACAATGACCTGAGTAAAATGGGGTGACTGCACTGCTGTATCACTCTTGGTGCAAACTGTTCCGGAATGCCATTCGTAACATGAGACTGTGTTTATCAAGATTATAGTTCTTTCGATGTTCTAAAATGGACCGCAAAAGCCCGGTCCACATTTTTGTTTTATCCCGCAAACGTGCGTAGCTTAAAGATTAAGGATGAGGAGGTCGACATTTTTTTATCTTCTTTAAACCACAGTTTTGACGTATTGGCATTCAGTGAAACATGGTATGCACAAACTGCCGACATCGTCCACTTCGAAGGATACAGGTCCAAAACAATGTCTAGGAAAAATAAGAAAGGCGGTGGAGTTGCACTGCATGTTAAAACTAATCTTTCATATCAGTACAGTTTTTCAAGTCTGCACTTTTTATCAATACAAGCGGTTTTGTGTTCGGTGTTGGTTATCGGCCCCCATGTGCAAGAACTTTGTCCTTTTTTGATAACATACTAGATATGCTGTCTTCTGATAAGAGGCCAATTATAATTATGGCCGATTTTACCTGCCCCGCCGCGGTGGCTCAGTGGTTAGGGCGCTCGACTACTGATCCGGAGTTCCCGGGTTCGAACCCGACCGCGGCGGCTGCGTTTTTATGGAGGCAAAACGCTAAGGCGCCCGTGTGCTGTGCGATGTCAGTGCACGTTAAAGATCCCCAGGTGGTCGAAATTATTCCGGAGCCCTCCACTACGGCACCTGTTCTTCCTTTCTTCTTTCACTCCCTCCTTTATCCCCTCCCTTACGGCGTGGTTCGGGTGTCCTAAGATATATGAGACAGATACTGCGCCATTTCCTTTCCCCAAAAAAACCAATTATTATTATTATTATTATTTTACCATAACATGTGTAGGAACAATCAGCGGCAACAAGTAACTTTCTCGACATCATTTCTTTATATGGTTTCTCTAACATTGTTATTGTGCCGACACGTGTTACTTGGGGTCGATTGAGACCATAATTGATTTATGGTTGACTAATTGCGACGAACAGGATCCATGTGTTTTGTTAAGTGATTTTAGTGACCACCTGCCAAAGTTTTGTTTTATTTCAAGATGGCATGTACAAATCACTCCACCTCGGTTCAGCCTATAACACAAGAAACAAAATGAGCACATGGTCTCTAATGTAAGCTGGAACGACTATCTTTGCGAAATTGACCCTGATCTGGTACGCAATAGTATGCTCGCCGAAAAATAATAATAGAGTTGCGCTTTTACTGTAGCAATCTTAACCAAGGGCAAAAAAGCGCGAAAAACGTCTGCTTTTGTAAAGCGCATAAAAGCCCGAAGCCATCTGTATGGCATATTTAGAAAAACGACAGATCTGTCAATACTAGAACAGTATAAATATGTTAGGAATAAATTAGGTTCGGACATAAATAAATCTCGAATTCATCACTGCAGTGGAAGGTTTTCACAAATTCACTACGATCGGCAGAAAACCTGGCGTACTGTAAATAAAATTCTACAAAATACCGCAAACAGAAATCCCGGTTGAAACGTAAATAGGGGCGGGGGTACTAAGGGGCGAAGCTCTCGCCAATGTAACGAACAAACACTTTTCAACATTTGGTAAGTTTGATGGGTCTGACTCACGGAGATTTTCGCGCCAGCTTTATTTCAATTCGATTCATTCCAGGTTTCGCTATTGTTTGCTTATCTGGAGAGTCACTGGGAAAACTTATGTTGAAAGCCCTTTTTTATTGCAAAAGAAATCTAGTCGCTTTGTTGAAATTTTTCAAGATATGACTCCACATATTCCTACTTCAGCGTGAACCGAATACTACTATACAAACATTATACTGTGAGCGACCGTCTCAGGTGGCATTCTTGGAACTCATAGCCAATCGACAACAATTTTGTTTCTAAATTCACGAACGATATCAGTTTAGACGCACAAATATACAGAAACCAAAAACACAACAAACTATGGTATGCAGTATTTGAACTGGCACATACCAAACCCATCTCGATTTAATTCATCTATCTCTGTCTTTGGTTGTCGTAAGCGAGCGAAAAGATACTTCCTGGGAAATGAACTATAGTTTTTTTTTCATTTTTCCGGTCATATCTTTCGCACATTTGTTTTATTTTCTAGGTACACTGTTAGTTGCTATACATATTTTGGATCTGTGTCAGCTCTTGCAATGCTCTGTTCTGTGAATTTTTGCTTGTTTTTTTCTAGGTACGCATTCAGTTGTTATAGTTATGTTTGATTTGTCTTCTGTTGCACTGTCCTTTCCTGTTATTTTTTTAGAGCTGTTTTCTGAGTAATGAAAATAGAATGAATGTTTATACTTGAAATTTGTGCTGCACACACATTTATATTGTGATCATTAAAACGTTTATGTATGTGTATATAAGTGCTCCTTGCTGTTGCGTTCGAGTGGTGCACAGGGCCCAGTCAGGCGGATTGATTTTCGCCGTTTGCCCTTTGCACTAAGGCACTGTGTTGTCTTAATTTCGTGAATAAAAGAGACGAAAATCTAAAAAAAAACGCGTTGCCCCCTACACTACTCCAGCTCCGGAGACGGTGTGTTTCTCGCAAGCGACCTAATTATGGTCAACAAATGTTAAGCCACGAGTTGCCGAAGTCACTTAATGACCTTACTCAAAGTTACATCGACGTGCTCACTTGTTTTTTTAAGAAACCTGCTTGAGATATTTTTGTGCGCATCAATGTCTTTCTGTAATAAGCTGTGTACGGCGTTTTTTTCTTTCTTTTCCGTTTTATTTTTTCTTTTACTCTTGCAATTGTATCTTTCTGGGTTTCTTGTTTTGCCTTTGTTTTAACCCTGGTCCTTTTATAAGCCTTCACTTCCGCCCTGCTGCAGCCTCTGTAACGGCACTTTGGTCAGTCAAGCTGCCCCTGAGCAGCTTTTTCCTCTTGTATCCCTCACAACAATTGTATCTCCTTCTTTGTGGAAATAAATTCAATCTCAAACTCGTCCGTCTGCTTCTTTTCTAGCCAAAGATAGAGACGTTTAGGCGGCCTCGCCTGGAGCAGACGCGATAGAGTTTTCAAGTTTTCGCCGCCCTCCCGCAAATCGGAGGCGCACGAATTTCCCATCGCAGTATAGGTCTCGGAGCGACAAATCGTTTGGTGCCACATTCGACTCTCTCTTCTTGCGTCATCGGAAGATACAAGCGTTAAGCGCTAGCCCCTGCACAAAGGGCTCCTCGCCCCGGTAACGTTTAGGAATTTTTTGCGGCCGTACGGCGCCTTGGAGGAGTGCGAATTTGGCATCGGAAGATTGGGCGCGAAAGCGCGAAGCGTTTTCCACCCTTTTCGCCTCTGTGCTTTTTTTTTTTCTATCCGAAGATACGGGCGTTTAGGCTGTCTGGATCGGGCAGTGGCCAATGACATTTACAAACTTCGCGCTCGTTCTGTTAAGCGGGGTCGTATAATGTTTACATCAGCGTGTAGCCCTCTGAACGAGAATTTGATACCTTTCGCGCCGCTCTAGTACGTCGCCCGGCGGAGTTACAGCAGTTCAAAGGAGCCCGCCTTGGCTGACACGCTTTTTACCCGCGGAGGTCTGGCTACTTGTCGCTGCACATACAGTATTGTGCGTTTTTATCGTGAAGACTCAAAAATTTCCCCGCCTCAACCGCTGGCTCACTTGCGGTGAAACTGCATACACAGCTTGCGTGCTATGGTAACTTTTGTATCGTAGCAAGTTTGACAACGGTACTTACTCACGGTGTCTTCGGCTGACGGCACTCGTGGAGTTTTCCACGCACTCGTGCGGTGCCCCACGTTCGGCTGGGTGTCACTCGTGCAGTGCATTACGTTCGGCAGGGACGAGCACGACACAAGTGCGCGCCACTGCGCCACCGTGGAGAGCGACGGTGGAGCGCGGTGCAATCCCGTCGTGCAGCTCGCGCTAGCAGACGTTGCGGGCGAACGATGTTGTTGGCGCATACAATATCACTACACAGTGGCCGATAGGAAGCATCGAGGAAGAGGAAAAAACGCGAAGCATCACAAGTGGGCATATTTTAATGAAGTGTTGAGTATTGTAGCGGCTGCAATGCATTTATTCGCGCTGCAATCATGCAGCCACCGGCCGGCGAGCGCTGTGCCTTGACCGTTCGAAAAAATTACAAGGTTCGTCAATATTTTTAGTGCGGCGAACGGCAAATGCGGTTCATCTGCACGCATGCACTTTATGACATCATACTTTTTGTCAACGTGAGCATAGGTTAAAAGATATATCAATACAGTGACAATGTGGGGAGCTGAGATTGGATTGAGAATCGTCGGCAGATATTTTCGGAAGTCACTTTAAAGCGTATGCATCAAAACCAGCGAGCAAAACGCCGTGGCGTGTCTGACAAACCTGCACAAGCACAGTCGCAGTATTTGATGAGCATGATCGTGGTTCCCGAATTGCCCACCGTCGCTATGAACACCGGTCCTGAGCGCTGTTACTGAAGGGGTTGTTGCTAACTGTACAAATTGATGACTGCAGTCGTTGGCGTCGGCCGCTCGTAAAAATGGCCTCTGAGATCTGTGAGCGTTTCAGAGGCCACGGTGAAGAGAGGGCAGAAAGAGCAACTGCACTCTGAGAATGCTTTGCACGTTCTGCTGAGGTGCAAGTGGACGTGCCACTCGTGCAGTATTTGACGTCATTTCCTAAGCATCGGCAAGGAGGCAGTGCGGCTCAGCCGAATACACCATTAGTTGAGCCGTGCATGATGCGAAAACGCAACCGTCTACGTAGAGATCGGCGAATCAAAACCCGCAGACGATGTTTTTTCACTGAAAGGCGGTAGGGGCGCCATCTGTTTTCGGCAGTGGAAAACGTACGACTGCCGAGACGAGCGATGCAAATAATATTCTTTGAAAGCTAAATCATCGTTAAATAAGTTGTTCTGATATTTTTTTCGCTCAATTAGCCGAAAATGTTGTAAGCGCTTCTACTGAAGAAGATGAAACGGCCGGAACGGCATATTCAAAGGGCCCGGCTTCTTGCAACGCTCGCCTCGGCGGCCTTGTCGAGACGCTTTCGAGTGCTGAAAACAGATGGCGCCAAAGCTGCCTTTCAGCGAAAAAAATGTGGTTTACTGGTTTTGGTTCGCCGATCTCCACGTAGACGATTACGTTTTCGCATCATGCACGGCTGAACTAAGTAAGTACCGTTGTCTAACTTGCTACGATAGAAAAGTTAAGATAATACGCAAGCTCAGTGTGCAGTTTCATTGCAAATGAGCCAACGGTTGAGGCGGGGAAACTTTTGAAAGCCTTCACGAAAAAAACGCACCATACTGTATAGGGGGGCATACCGCCGCGGCAGACTCGGTGACCTAGAGTGCTCGCTTCGTCGTCAAATTCCGGAACGCGCCTCTCGTCGCCCTGGAGGCGCATTTGTGCATTTGGCGACCTCAGCCCATGGCATTTTCACGAGTTCGCGCACGATTTGTGCGACGCTTGCCCCGAAAGGGCCTCGAGTACGGCGTTTAGCGCGGCGGCAATGTTCACGAGTTCGGCTCTTGTGGGGCGCCGCGAAGCGCGCGCTGGCTCGCGCACGATTTCGGCAGGACCCGCGGCGGAACCGCGGTACCGATAGCGCGGCCGATAGTGCAACGGCAAATTCCACGAGTTAGGCTCTCGCGCGGCCCCGCGAAACGCGCGCGCCGCGATGCCGCCGATGGGGGCCTCACGATTCGCGCGCACGATTTGCGCGAAATTTACGGCAAAATCGGCACGAGTACGGCCATTTACTAACCCACGGAGGTCTGGGTACTTATCGCTGCTACTATATGGGGGTACTAGTGGCGCTGTCGGTGGCGCGCGCTGTAAATGTTTGGATATGCGGCCTCGTGCCCAGCGTGTCCCCATCACGTGCACCCCACGGCATTCGTCTGCAGCCTCATCCGCGTCTGCGATAGGGCCTGGTTGTCGGACGACGCTGTTCCCACGTGTTACACGGAGTCGATTCCGTGCGACTGCGCCGAAGACGCGGGCGTGTCCCGTCGTCTGGCGGCTTGACCGTCTCGGCTAAGCAGCAAGCGCCGTCCAGTGCCTGAACGCCGCGGCCCTAGCAGCCGTGTGCGCACTGGTGGGCGCGTTACAAATGCATTGCCTAAGGGCGCGTGCTCTCTTGCCGCGCGGTGATAACCGGGCCTTCGGGTCGGATGCCGCAGCGAGAGCTGCCGCGAAAAAGATGCGCGTCGCACGCCGAGGGGTGAGAGGGGCCCCGATTGACCGCGACAGGGCTGCCTTGAGGAGCGACAAGGGTTTGCCTATGCATCAACCTGGTTGATCCTGCCAGTAATCATATCCTTGTCTCAAAGATTAAGCCATGCATGTCTAAATACATGCCGAAATAAAGCGAAACCGCGAATGGCTGATTAAATCAGTTATGGTTCTTTAGATCGTTTCTTTCTACTTAGCCACTTGTGGCAATTCTAGAGCTAATACATGCATTGAGCCTGAAGGCCTTTGGCTGAGGGGCGCTTTTATTAGACCAAGACCCATCGGGTTCTGCCCGTACTCCGTGGTGACTCTGGATAACTTTCTGTAGATCGCATGGCCATGAGCCGGCGACGTTTCTTTCAAGTGTCTGCCTTATCAAAATTCGATGGTAGATTACTTGCCTACCATGGTTGTTACGGGTAACGGAGAATCATGGTTCGATTCCGAAGAGGGAGCCTGAGAAACGGCTACCGCATCCAAGGAAGGCAGCAGGCGCGCAAATTACCCACTCCCGGCACGGGGAGGTAGTGACGAAAAATAACATTACGGGACTCTTTTGAGGCCCCGTAATTGAATGAGTACACTCAAAATCCTTTAACGGGGATCAATTGGAGGGCAAGTCTGGTGCCACCAGCCCCGGTAATTCCAGCTCCAACAGCGTATACTAAAGCTGCTGCGGTTAAAAAGCTTGTAGTTGGATTTCAGTTGCAGACGAGTAGTGCATCTACCCGATGCGACGGCTCGGACTGAACATCATGCCTGTCCTCTTTTGGTGCCCTTCATTGGGGCGTCTCGAGGTGGCCTGCGCTTTTACTTTGAAAAAATTATAGTGTTCAACGCAGGTGAGTCGCCTGAATAAACATGCATGGAATTATAGAACAAGACCCCTTTTCTGTTCTGTTCGTTTTTGGAATACAGGGTAGTTATTAAGAGGGACAGACGGCGGCATTCATAATGCGGCGCTAGAGGTGAAATTCTTGGACCGTCGCAAGACGAACTACTGCGAAAGCATTTGCCAAGAATGTTTTCTTTGATCAAGAACTAAAGTCGACGGCGATCAGATACCACCCTAGGTCTGACCATAAACGATGCCAACCAGCGATCCGGCTGAGTTACTCAAATGACTCGGCGGAAAGCGTCCGGGAAACCAAAGTATTTGGGTTCCGGGGGAAGTATGGTTGCAAAGCTGAAACTTAAAGGAATTGACTGAAGGGCACCACCAGGAGTGGAGCCTGCGGCTTAATTTGACTCAACACGGGAAAACTTACCCGGCCCGGACACTGGGAGGATTGACAGATTGAGAGCTGTTTCTTGATTCGGAGGATGGTGGTGCATGGCCGTTCTTAGGTGGAGTGATTTGTCTGGCTAATTCCGATAACGAACGAGACTATAGCCTATTAAATAGGTGCGGGGTTCCTAGCACCTTAAACCTTCTTAGAGGGACAAGCGGCTCCTAGCCGCACGAAACAGAGCAATAACAGGTCTGTGATGCCCTTAGATGTCCGGGGCCGCAGCGCGCTACACTTAAGGAAGCAGCGTGTCTTTATCCCTTGTCTGAAAAGATTGGGTAACCCGTGGAACTTCTTTCGTGATTGGGATAGGGGCTTGCAATTGGTCCCCTTGAACGAGGATTTCCCAGTAAGCGCGAGTCATAAGCTCGCGTTGAATACGTACCTGCTTTTTGTACACACCGCCCGTCGCTACAACCGATTGAAATGATTTAGTGAGGTCTTCGGACCGATGTCCGGCGTGGCCTTTCGGTTGCGCCGGTCTGTTGGAAAGATGACCAAACTTGATCATTTAGAGGAAGTAAAAGTCGTAACAAGGTTTCCGTAGGTGAACCTGCGGAAGGATCATTACTGGATTGTACTTGTCACACCCGGCGCCGCCCCCGCTTATAAGCGGGGGAAGGCCTTAACCGCGGAGTTTCGAGGTTCTGATGCCGCTTCTCTGCACAAATTGTTACGTCCAGCGGAGGTCCGCCACCAAGGGAATGTCGGACGGACTGCTTCTGTGTGTTCAAACGGCGTAAGGCACCACTCTGGTGGGCTTTCGGTCTTCGACACTCTTGTCGGAGAGACTCGAACGGAGCCGGTAGGCTGGCCGAGGGAAAGGCCGGCCCGCCGCCAAGAGGGCGCTGCTGATGCGCAAAGAGGGCGAACGCGCTCCACATCGGCTCCTGTGATTTTCGTTCGGAAGGCTGCAAATTTTTGCTGCAGCCCGAAAACTTTGCCGGCATCATCCTTCTAAAGTTGTCTGGACCAAGAAGACACCCCTTTCACCGAGGTGAGAACTTATTTGGGCATGTTATGCCCGATCTCTGATTCGGCCTCGTGGGAGCTCCGCTAAGTCTAACGAAGAATAGCGTCAATACCACCCTGGACGATGATTCCTCGCGGCCGTCGGCCAACATGGCGGCCTCCGCTCTTCGGGGCTACGATCCGTCTACACTGCCGTGGACCGAAACCGTCCCTGCTGCCGCTCAAGACACTGCGGAATCGTCGGACGCTATTTCTGACGAGAGCCTCTTTACGTTAATCGCGCTGCGCAACCGTGGCCGACGCGCCAAGACGGCTGTCGCCGCCGCGTCCGATACTGACGGGCGGCTCGAATTTCTCCTGCTAGAGAAGTCGGCGCGCGGGATCCGCCGGCATAGAAGCCATTGTGGCCTCCACGCAGGATGCCTCGCTTCGAACAGGAAGACATCATTGTGGTGGTGAAGCCACGACCCACCATCGACCTCCACCAAGCTTTCAAGCCCGGTGAGCTAGGCCTAGCCCTTGCCTCCTATGTTGGCGCTGAGGCAGTCAAGGCCCTCACTATCTGGCCCCTCTGGGATCAGAACATATTTCTCTGCGCCACCCAAGACGTCACCACGGCCAACAAGCTGGCCCGGGAATTCACCCTTAAAACAAGTGAGGGTCAACTTCCTCTCATTGGCCACGCGAAACTTACCGGGGAGGTGTGCCGGGGAGTCATCACCGTTCACGAGCGAGAGACCTCGGCTATTCTCCGCGACAAAATCATCAAGCGTGACGGTGATATTGCTTTCGTCCGCAAGCTCGGAAAGTCGGTACCGCGCCTAGCAGGGACAAGGTTACGGTCAAGCTTTTGGCCAACCTTCCTGAGCCGGCGTATGAGGCCCTGCTAGAATACATCAACACAATCTGGAAGAACGAGACACCCCTGCCCTAGAATGGAAAACGGCTCTTGTCACCTTCATCCCAAAGGCAGGCAAGCCTATCAATACCGATCATCTCCGACCCATCTCTTTTACGTCTTGTCTGGGCAAGCTGTATGTGGGCAAGTATGGAGGCCATGGTTCTAGATCGCCTCTCCCAATATCTGGAGGCCCGTAACACTTTCGCAGACACGATGTTTGGATTCCAGCCTCACAAGTCGGCAAAACACATTTTGCTTCAACTCAGCCACGAGGTACTCACGCCTGTCGAGCACCCTCATAATGGCAAGGTGGTTCTCGCCTTGGATTTGAAGGGTGCCTTCGACAACGTGAAACACAGCGTCACTCTTTCTCACCTCAGTGAGACACACTGTGGACACAAAACTTTTGACTACATTAAACATTTCCTAACGGACCGCGAAGCCATTATCCGCATTCAAGACAAGGAGCATGGTCTTTACACTATGGGTACACGGGGCACACCACAAGGCGCAGTGCTGTCTCCACTACTCTATAATCTCGCAATGCTCCATTTCCCTGCCCAACTGGCTGAGGTTGAAGATGTACAGCATGCGCTATATGCCGACGACATCACCATTTGGGCAACAGAGGGCAACATTGGTCAACTGGAAGACCGCCTGCAAACAGCGGCGAGCGTAGTGGAACGCTATGCTACATACTGTGGTCTCCAGTGCTCTCCTCAAAAATCAGAATTCGTACATATCCGCCCCTCGCAGAGATGCAAGACCCCGATACTTCTCTCTCTGGCTAGCGGACCCACACACGAAGCCACTGAGATTAGAGTCCTCGGACTATTTATTCACCAGAACCGTCACGCTGACACAACCATAGCCAAGCTTTAAAAGGTTGGCGATCAAGTGGGCCGCATGGTCCGACGCGTCTCCAACAAGCGTGGGGGCCTCAGCAGTAGGGATGCGATGCGACTCGCCCATGCTTTTGTGACGAGTCGAATTATATATTCGACTCCATACCTGCACTTGCGTAAGCATGACGAAGACATCTTGGAGGTTACTCTCCGCAAGATGATCAAAAGGGCGCTCGACTTCCCGATCTCTACCTCAAATGCGAGGCTCCTTGCACTGGGGGTGGTGAGCACCTATCGGGAGCTGCGCGGGGCGCACCTCACTAATCAATACACGCGTCTTGCCCAGACCGTGTCCGGTTGTCGCCTATGGGCCGGCTACATATACAACATGACCATCACATTAAGGAAAGGGTACGAGTGCCAGAACTATGGAGACGCGCCCTCCGTGTTCGACCCCTTCCTACCAAAATGGACAGAGAGAACCACAATGGACGGCGTCAGGCGAGGGCGAATGCCCTGCACCGCCATTATGGCTCCAAACACAGCGTTTTCTATGTAGACGTTGCGGGCCCACATCATGCAGGGGAGGATGGTGTTGTGTATTCTGTCTTTTTTGGGGGGAAGGGAGAGTGCGTCTTCCACGAATGGCATCGTTTACTACTAACTGTGTTTCTCGTCGCCCGTGTGCCCTCCTTTGAGTTTGTGTGTGTGTGTTTCCTACGCACGTGTGTGCGAGGTGGTGCCATTGGGGACAAGAGCAGTGCGGGGACACACTCAGTTTTTGGAGCGCCGGTGTCTGGCCCGCGATCGGGTTTCGACGGCGACGCCCGGGAGGCGAGTTGGGCAGCGAAACGGCCGGGTGCAGCTGAAATCGGCCGGGCCCCTCGGACTCTCGGCAAGACAGTGGCTTCTTAGACGGCAGAGAAGAGAGACGTTTGTGCCGGGTGTTCCGTCCGACCACTCTTTGTGTATCCGTAAAGTCAATACAGTTTTCCTTGTCTGTTTGTTAAAGAATGCGTCTCCGAGTCGTCACCGTTTCCTGAATATTCACCGTCGCACGATTCGATCCCACTCCCACGAATTTCACAAAGACAACATGGTGCCGAAACCCGGGAACTGCAATCTCCAGGACTTGGAGATCTTCTGAAAGCTCGAACCAGGCTGCGACGGTAACGGAGAAAGTGAGTGACGCCACAGTCCGTGTTCTGCGAATCAGGCAGAGATCGAAAGAAAAGAGAACAGCGCGTGGACAGCAAAATACCAAGCTGATCATCGAGGCCAAGGCAGCTTTGGGAACGACAGACATCGGAACGCTGTGCTCCCTAATCGAAAGACTTGGCGCCAACAACGACGAATTGCTTAAGCTGAACGCCGAATTGGAAGATTCCGTTGCTGACGAAGACTTCGCTGCTGAGTTTGAGACGGTCATGCGGTACGAGGACGCAGCCAGGAGCATGCTTGAACAGCTCAAGGCGAAAGAAGCTGAACTGTGAGAGCTCCTCGCCTATTGGCTACACAGCCGGCAGAGCCACAACGAGGAAGCCAACATGGCGGGGTTGAAGCTGTTCACTGCAGTGCAGTCAAGCTGCCCACCCTTCAGCTGCTGGCCTTCAATGGTGAGCTTCGACAGCGGCGCGGTTTTTGGTAGCAGTTTAAAGAAGACGTTGAGAATAGAAACCTCACAAAGGGAGAAAAGCTTCATTACCTAAGAAGCCTTCTGAGCAGAGCGGCAGCGTCATCGATAGCCGGATTACAGGCGACAGGGGAATGCTACGACGATGCCGTAAACATTCTGTCCAAGCGCTTTGGCGACTCCCGACAGATTATCCAGGAGCACCTTACCCATCTGAAATCGCTACCATCCGTAACATCATCGGACGACGTGCGAGGCCTGCGGAAGCTCGTGGATCACGTTAAATGCCATGTGCGCGGACTGAATGGGTTGAAGGTGAGCTCGACGACTTATTCTGCCATGATGATAGACATTCTTTTGAAAGCCTTACCTGCTGACATCGTCGTCGGCTATTATAAACGGCTGGCCAACACTCCGGAGTGGTCGCGTTCAGCTAGCGACACTCAGAACGGTGAGGCTACATATGTCACGAGCCCTTCAGACGGTGAGCTGGAAGAGCTTCTAACTTTTTTGACAGTCGAAGTTGGGAAGCCGGGAAAAGAGCGGTATTGGCAGCAATAGAGACAACAAGTGAGTCGGACCGGAAAGCGAAAAGAAATCGTTGTCTCTCCTGCTGACGTCTGCTGTACTGCACGCAACTTCCCAAGTAAGGGAACAGTGCTTTTTCTGCGACTCACTTACAACGCTGCAGATTGCGACAGAAAAATAAACAGGGAAGAAAAATTGCAAACACTTAAAAGGGATAACCGCTGCTTACGATGTACCTTGAGAGGACATCGCTCGAAAGACTGCCGCCGCCGACTGAAATGCGGGAAGTGTAGCGGCAGACATGTGCTTTCAGTGTGCGACCCAAACTGGAAGCCGAAGAAACTAGAGGCGACCCCAAGATTGGAGATTAACAGCTGGCATGCAAGCAGCCGAAATTCCCTCAACAATGAAATTCTTCTGCAAACCTGCCGGCTTTGGGCTATTGGAGAAGGTAGGCGCGGTTACATTCGAGGCATCGTAGATGGGGGAAGTAACCGCACCTTTATCCTTGAGGACATCTCTAAATATTTAGGCCTCAAAGAAATTGGAAAGACCTCTCTCCAGCTGAGTACATTCGGGACAGCCACATCAGCACCAGAAAGACGTCGTCTAGTAGAAGTGCGTCTTCGCAGCCAGTACAATGACAAGGAATACATTGTGGAGGCCATTTAGGTTCATTTCATCTGCAACGACATAGTCCAGGTGCTTGTCAAAAACGACTTTGTCAGAACAATAGAAGAGACAGGACGGCCCATCGCGGACAAGCTTTTATTGCCGCGAATGCCAGCAGTACTCGAAATTGGGCTTCTAATTGGCGCTGAACACCTGTGGAAATTCATGACGGGCGAAATTCAACGCTCCCAGCAACACGCTGACTTGGTTGCCTTGGGGTCGGTCTTCGGTTGGTTGTTTCGGGGTCCGATATCCGTGCATACCTCAGTTGACAATTCAGCCAACTCCTATGTCCTCAGGGTAAACACAGTCCTTGAAAGCGCTGAAAGACTTGTGAAAGGCTTCTGGGAATTGGAAAGCATTGGCATTATGGACCATACCGTAGGGCCGAATGAGGAAGCGGAAGCGATTGTGGGTCAGTTTGAAAAAAACATCAGAATGAAGAACGACCGCTACGAAGTCGCTCTTCCTTGGAAAGAAAACAGCGGACAAATTTTTGACAACCGCTCACAGGCACTGCAGCGACTGAAGAGCCTAGGGAAGAGAATTCAGCGCACTCCGGAAATTGGCGCGGAGTATGAAAGCACAATGCGGAGCTACATAGATATGGGCTACGCCGAACGTGTAACAACTGAAGGGCAAGCCACCGATCAGGTTTATTACCACGCTGTTTTGTGCAGCGTCTCAAGAACGACAAAGCTACGCATTGTCTTTGACGCCTCCTCACATGAGCAAGGGTCTTCCTCCCTGAACGAACATATGAAGAAGGGGCCTTGTCTCCTAGCGGATCTGGTCAAGCTGCTGATTCGTTTTCGACTTCATCAGATCGCTTTGACAGCCGACATTGAGAAGGCATTCTTGCAAATCAGTGTCCGAAAAGATGAACGAGACTCCCTGCGCTTTCTCTGGTTTAACGGCTTGCCTTCAAAAGAAGAACCTGATCCTGAAGTGGAAGAGTGGCGAATGAAGCGTGTGCCGTTTGGCACCAAGGCTAGCCCTTTCCTGCTAAATGCCACTCTGCAATACCACCCTAAGACAGTTGAGGAGCCAAAGCAGAGAATAGCTGCGCTTCTGGCGGAGTCGTTCTACGTCGACGACCTGTTGCTTGGAGCAGACAGAGAAAAGGATGCAGAGGAGATTTTCGCTCAAGCAAACGATATTTTTGTAGCTTGCGGAATTAGTCTGCGAAAGTGGTCGTCGAACTCAAGGCGCTTGCAAGACCTATTTGCGTCGCTGGAGGGACTGAATGACTCGGTTGCAACAGTAAAAATTCTTGGCCTTATTTGGAATCCTGCAGAGGATACGATCACCGTGGCCACCAAGTCTCTCTCAAGCGTTTTGGACAGAGAGCACAACTGCAAAAGACTTGTTCTACAAACCATCGCCAGAATATTAGATCCTCTGGGATTGCTAGTGCTATTTACCATACAAGCCAAGGCACTCTTTCAGGAATTGTGGCAACGGCACATCGGTTGGGATGATAAATTGCCCAACGATATTTTCAGGAAGTGGGAAGACTGGAAGCCGGAGCTAATGGACCTTTGTTCACTGACCGTACCCCGATGTGTTGCTCCAGTGGTTCAACCGCAGAGTGTACAGTTGCACATCTTCTGCGACGCCAGTCAGCGAGCGTACGGGGCATACGCCTACCTGCGACTACAGGACTCCAACGGCAGCGTTCACACGGAACTTATCTACGCGAAAGCGAAAGTTTCACCTCTAAAAGGTATGACTCTTCCCCGACTTGAACTCATGGGTGCACTGATAGGTGCTAGAATAGCCAAGTTCCTGGAAGGCTGCCTAATGATGTATGCTGGTCGACTGAAAATGATTTACTGGACCGACTCCAGCATAACCCTTTATTGGTTGAAAGGAAACCCTTTGCAGTGGAACCAGTTCGTGCGAAACAGAGTGACCGAGGTTCAAACCTGCACAGAGAAAGACCAATGGAGGCATTGCCCCGGTTCACAGTACCCAGCTGATCGTGTGACACGTGGAGTGACTCTACACACTCTTCAAGGAGACCGACTGTGGTTGTTTAAAATCAGTAAAGGCATCCAAGTTGTACAAACCAAAATGAAGAGCACAGTGTCGCTAGCGACTCACAAAATAGACTGCTTTCTAAGACAGCAAAAGAAAAAAGAACCACAGTGTGCTCTATTCAAAATTAAGGCAAATTAATTCTACTTCAAAAACTTGAAAGCATTATTCCATTCGCAAGTGCACTACACTTTTTCGTTAAGTAAATCAAATAAAACACATTTCCCTAACATTTTCTCAAATATTGGCACATCTTTCTAAACATGACAATAAATTTCAGCAAATGCTGATAAACTATGTACAGAAATCAGTAAATAATAATTGCTGCTTCCAAACATGTACTTTTATGTTAAAACCTGTGTATCATACCTATTATTTCGAACAAAAATATTCAGCTAGAGTTGCATATTATCTATATTATATGTATCTTCTCTACTTAGCCTGTGAAAGAACGTAATTCCTGTTTCCTGTAATCGTATTACTTCACTTACAGAAAACTACTGTTAACCTGTTAGAATAAATTAATGTATACTGATCCCAAAAAAAATTCAATCCCACCGAAATCAGCCTTCTTAAGCTAGAAATAGCCATAAATAAAAATACAGGCACCACTGCTGTTCATAATTACACAGCTGAAAGTAGCAGTAACCCTATTTTTAGCACATATTCTACATGCTGTTACACTGCTACTTCAAGATGGTGATCATGGTATCTTTTTTATTGTAAACATCACAAATTTGGATTACGAGGTGGAAAATTTTTATATTTAAATTCGATATTTTCTACATTGAATGTATTTTTTCATCTGACAGGCTTCAACATCAGAGAGTTCCGCAAACTTTTTCTGTTAACAAAAAAAGAACAATGTCCTTAATGGGTCTACTTTTGCATGCCAAAATAATGCAGGATTATATACTGCAGTAATAACTAATAAAGTTGAGGCTCAATGAATGTGCTATTCTAGATTCTCCAGCGGCTGCTCATCATGCATCTAGAAGACTATTCACCCATACGACATCTAGGAACTGGACAATGCTATAAGTACTTTGCTATTAGCAGTTTCCACAGAACCAATGCTGTACTGTGCGAGTGCACAGGCGATCAGTGAGTCTAGAACATTTTCTCTGATGCATAAGTAGTTAGCAGCCCATTCGTACATTGTCAGGATTCTAAGCTGGAACTAAATATTGAAAATGGCGCCTTTTATATCGCCAGTAGCAAACAAGTGACAAGTTGAGTGCCGCTGCACAATTTGTCTGGTGCCAGCATCGTATAGCACGGAAAGTTTCTAGGCGGTAGTGTAACACTGACAGGTTTTTCATTGATAATCTTGCCTGCCACAGATTACCTAAATGGTTTACTCCTAGTAAGGTTCATTATTGTCATCACGCTAAGAGAAACCTTTGCTTTTCACACATGACATCTCACAGGATTACCTCGACCAGAAAAGGAAGGAGCAAAAAACTGAAACGTTATAAAAACTTTCAAAGCCAATAAAGAGAGGTGGCTGTATGAATACAGGACCTGATCCCAAAACTGGCCCAGCTAGAAGTGGCTGGGTAAATGCTAGACAATATTAGCTAACAAATGTCAGTGTCAAAATTCAAGTATGTGACTCTTTCAACTACTGTTGGCATTTTGCAGTTTTTTTGCCAATTTACTTTTCTTGCCTCTAACTTTAGGGTGTCCACTTGGAATAAAAGGCAGACTAGATGCGACTAACGGTGGACATTGAAGAGCACAAATTTAAGCTAGAGGGTCGCAAAAGGGGGGTTCAGAAAATAGCAATTAAATTTGTGAATTATGTAGTGGAAATGCCACTGAGCATGCTTGTCACGTGCAAGTCCTCGAGAGCAAGCAGGTTACTTGCAGGATATTTTCGAAAATTCGCGCTCTTGCGCCGCAACCCACGTCCCCAGGAATTCGCCCCAGATTGCGCGCATTGCATTGGCTAGCGCAACTGACGTCATGATGCAGAGTGCTATCACTGGTTCGCGAGCAATACAGAGAAAAAGGACGGGTGCTTTCCCGGCCTCGAAGGTGACTGCAGCGCCTCCCCTTTTGTATTCCCTCCTCTGTCTATAGCTGTGGCGGCTGGTGTACGAGTTGAGAGGTAGAACATGGAGGCAGTTTTTAATTGCCAATATCTCTGCTTTACATAAGCTATACTGAAATTTTATTGCAGGAGGCTGATAGACAATTCAATATCTACCAGTTTCATCAGCTTTCCTTACCCTCATTGGGCCCCCTTTCAGTGCCTTTTTAAAGCTCGAACAAGAAAGTCACAATGTGTAGGTTGGTTTTGTTGACATGACAATCATTTCCTGATGATTTCCTGACAACGAAACAAGCTTGTAAATTCAACAGATTAATAAGCTATGATAATTAGGATTTAGCGTTTTACAGCAAATATAAAGGAAAACATAGGGAAAATAAAATCCAGTAATAATCGAATTTAAGAGCCCTTTTAATGCAATGCAAGATGACAGAACCAAAGTAATTGTTCAAGTTAAGGAGTTTTTTTTTTACTTTTCGTTGTCCAGTAAAGCAACTACAGTGGCCCTAAAAGAATTATCAAACATCTCTTCAAGCAGGTTATTCTGAAGGTCAAATGCTTGCTGTCAGTTAAATTGAGCCACAAATACAAGGAAAAAGGGTGTATCAGTAGGCATCATTTCTTCTCAGAACAACTGCATTTACTGCTAGGCACACAAAATCAAAGCCCCAGTGAATCAAGCAACCAGTTAAACACAATGCTTAAAGAGAATGCGAGTGACCAGAAACATCACAAAGTGCAAACAAGGGCAGACAAACAAGGCATGCGGAAAGTCGCCAACAACCACACTATACAGGCGAGGCTGCCTAAAAGGTCGCCTGTGCCCTCAACCTTCCAGCGTAAACAGCAAGGCGACTGGCATCTCTACGAAATTTTTCAGGATGAGACGTGTAGCCTCGTCCACTGCGTCGCCTCCGATCAAGGTAAGCCGCTTCATGGGAAAACCATTACAGCACGAATTATGATAAGATGTGGAATACAAATAAAGAATGAATGAGCATTTATAAATTGTCCTATTTATGACATATAAGGCACAGCAAATAAGACTTTTATCTCTGCTTAGCACCCAGAAATTGTTTACATTCTTTTTGCTCCAATGAATTGCTGTTTCATGCACTTGATGAAAAAAAGCATGTGCAACCAAAATAAATGCAGCGATACACCTGTCTTCTCTGCATTCCTTAGAATAATGAGCTGGTGTCAAGCTGATCGAAAGATGTTCAAGCCACGAGCGCAGCTTTTCAGTGTGATGCGACAAAGCATACCCTATTAACCCCCACCCCCTCCCCAAATATTCCTTAACTGTACCAGAAACCCAAGAATGATTTCGGCAAATTTCAAGCAAGCAAACTACAAGAGATTATTTTGGAGTGACAAAGGTGAAAAAAATGGTACAGCTAAAAGATGAAGACCATGCTGCAACTTCCCAAAAATTCTAATCTGTGAGAGCAATACAAATGCAGTCATCTTACACTCCATATTTTCATGCCTGCAGGTTCTAATTTCAATGCAGGTACTTTCAATATTCGTTACTTGGAGCAGCCACAAATTTAAGTGCAAGCATACTGCATAACTGCCAACCTGGCGATATCAAAAATCAGGAAATTTTATTCGTGCTGACTAGGGCGTGGGGGGGGGGGGGAGGCACTGCATCATTCTGTGTTGAGTCCTTCATGGCAGGGACTTTGCTGCCTACGCTAGCTCCGTGCCATGGCAACCACTTCAGGAGGCTCACAGGAAATGCTACACCTTTTCTGCTGCAGCCTTCTAGAATGCAGTACCCATGTTGTACCACAAAATAAGTCATAGCCACATTAGCTATGGGTTAAAGCTGTACTCAAGGTGATTCTGAGGTCATCATTTCACCGCATGAACTGAAGCACCAAGTAACCGTATAATTTTGAATAACCAGTGAAAACAGTGCTGGCAGATACATTTCGGATGGCAAATATTCCACGTTTACGAATCAGATTATAAAACTTGCAATGAGAAAAAAACATTTCTTTACAACAACCACTGAAAAGCCTGGCTTACAAGAAGAGCCCTTCTGTCGGTGTCTCCAAGGTTTTCTTCTAGCTCCTCAACGTCTCCCATGGCATTCAATAGGACCAGCTCTTCTCCAAGACAATGCTGCAGAGCAGCTGCGTGATTCCCTTTGAGCTCTTTGATGTCAACTCTGATCTCCATCAAGAGCTGCGCTATCCGAATGTTGATGCCTGAAATGTTCAAAATCCATGATTACAGAAATACTGCACATATCCCTCTGAATGTAGTGGTATGGCTAATGGTATCACAATATGATTTACACCAAACACTGATTGCACAGCACAGAAATAGTTTTTTAAAATTTGGTGCCATTTGAAAATGGTCTGTGTCCACGAGATGAACGCACGAGTTGCTGCAGTACAAAGTACAAGTTGAGTGTTTAGTGGGAAAAAAAGTAGAACACGACTGCATTACTGGGTCCCATTTGCGTCACGCATTCATTAGGTCTACCTTTATCCAGCTTGTACCCAAAAAGCTTCTCAGCTTGATAGAGCAGCTGTGTATTCTGAAAAGGTTCGAAGTTTCTGATGTGAGCAATACGCATGTCCACTTTTGGTTTTGAGGGTGCATTGCACAACATAATCGGTTTGTGAACTGCAGTAAAATGTCAAAACATGCAATATAGAAAACGAGGAAGCTTCGTAGCCTGTGGGTAGATTGCCTGTCTCACAGGATTTAATTCCCACTACCACCTCTGAGAGAAATTTGGTGTATCTGAACATTCCTGAGCTGTTCCTGAATTTTTTATTTCTCTGTTTCATTAGGACTTTCCACCCCCGGCCAACGCCAATGCAGTTTTCTGTGACAAAAGAATCAATAACAGTGTCGCATTAAAATTCAGAAATAATGTGGGGCCTGAACAGCAGTTAGTGTAGTCACTGTGATGACAGCGTTACATGCTATTGCCTCATACTCCGGGTCCTAGGAGCGGATGTTCCAATCACTTGTTTTAAAAGCATAATTTTTAAATTTCCGAGACTGACAAATCGCCCCATATCCACAGTTTATGGAACTTCTATGGAACTGCAATGCCGAGGCTAAGGGTGATGTCGTAGGAAGCGACAGGCAATCTCTCACTGCCATTCACAGCAGTCATGAAAATCTTGAGTTGTCTGGAAATGAAACAGCACTATACAAAATTGAATGTGGCCCACTCACGTTGCGAGCGTGGGCGTCCCATATCTCGTCGATGTGAGAAATCAATTCAATGATATATTGCAAAATTAACTCATATCCAAAGCATAAAAATCTTTCCTGTCACTGTTATTGTAGGCAAGCAAGCAAGACTGAAGCAACAAATATTAGAGGTATGAAAATTCTTAATCAAAATTTTGACTAAATTTCAGAGAGCATTTGCTATTCGACTCGCACTTTCAATATAGTTTAATCTCGTTATAACGAACATGGATACAGCGAATTATCTGTTATAACAAAATAAGAGGAAAGTTTGGTTGGTTCATGCTTTATTTCAGTAGGAATTCTACCGGTATAATGAAATTAAGAGTGCAAAATATGAAACTCTATTGGTTATAAAGGACAGGTTTTTCTATTCACATGGCTCAAAATGCACAGGGGGGCCCGTAAAATTCTTCAAGAAATGCAAATTTTGATCATTTGAATAGTCCACAGTAGTAGTGTGTATGAATCGACCGTGCATTCACATGCCGCACCATATAGGGGCAGTACGAACTAGCATGAAGCTTACAGACACATGACTGGCACTTTATCGAACCATCGCCTCATTACGCCGCACGCCCCGGCCACATGTGCATACCTGCGCGCAAGTGGCCTGCATTCCATGACTCAATCAACTCCGTTGCGCAAAATGGCAATGCAGAGAGCACAAAGTAGTTTCATTTGAGTGAAAAGTTTTGGGAAGTTCACAGCGAGCTCAAAAGGAGACATCACTGAGGACTTCAGTGTTGCATTTAGCACTCAGTCGACAATTGTGAACGCAAGACAGATTAAAAACATCCGTTGAGATCTATTCCAAAGGACACATGAAGAATGATCTCTGTGTCATCATGTCGACTAGTTCTTCTGAATGTTATGGTTGAGGACTCAGTCTGTGCTCATAACAACTTGGTAGCGGCACCTGAACTGACCGACCAAGAAATCGCTCACGAGGCCGATTCTTGCAGACGATGCAAGTAGAGATTACGACAGTGAACCGGAAAGTGAAGAACGGGGTCTAAAAGCGCAGAGGCTGCCGACACGGCCAGCAAATTGAAGGGCTACCTTCAGAAAGTACCTGTGGCCTGACGTAGAGAAAGCTCTAGATTTAATTGATTTCGTGGAGAATTTTGTCCCCTCAAATACTGCTCAGTGCCACCAAGCAAAGATTGCATTGTTTCTTAAATCTGGGCGGAGCCAGCATCCACATCTAGTGTTCATTTCTGCTCCCCAACCCAGAACAAAGAGCGATATTTCGTATGCTTATACCAAGCTTTGAATTCAACAATTGTGTGATATTACACCTTTCTGTTGTGCACCTAAGAGCACCCTTTGCTTAAGTTTATTTGGAGACTTTTGCAGAATTTTATAACGGTTGTTGGGTGTAACAAATTTTAGACCTAAATTAGGTTCAGTTATAACGAGATTGGACCCCATTTGAACCTCTTTGGTCATAAATTAAGAATTTCTGGTTCATCTAAACTGGCAGTGAAACATCGCGACATTCTCAGAGAGCAGTGTGTTGCAGTTATGAATGAAGCCTACAGCCATTGACATCAATTAAGATGATAGGGAATTTATTATGTTGATATATGTAAATAATAATGTAATCATTGAGATAATTGATTAGAAAGAAAGTGGGATGCAAACCTATGAGCGCCGAATATCTTGCCCGGTACTCTTTCAACTCCGCTAAGACGACAGCTGTTCAATCTTCTTCCGTAGGCATTTTCTGCATGTAACCTATCCTTGAGATGTTCACCAGCACCACCCTTTTTCCATAGTGACAGACATAGTATGTTCAGTACCGAGTGTCACATGGAACATGATCCGACTGGAGAGTGAACGTTGTGCGATAACCCTCTTGCTCTACCCATGTCAGCAAGGCTGCCAGAATCGAGGCTCTTTATTAGAACAAGGCCCTTTACTAACGCGAATGTGTTAGAGGCTTATTCTCCAGAAAAAAACGGTGTTGTCAGTGTTGTCAAAGAAAAATTATGGCCATGGCTATGGCAGGTGGTTGTGTACATGTGACATGGTCGGGATTGATTGGCGGCAGCTTGTGTGTCCTCACGAGGCCACATGACACGGTAGGAGCTTGCAACTCGGGCTTATCATCCAAAGTAAAACACAGTACTTCTAGTCCACAAAGGCTTATTAGTGTCACTTGGTTAAAACGAGGCTTCTTAGGTATCTATGTCAGGTGGTATTCCACTTGATAGGGCAGCCTACGACTCTATGTGAATGAGTATTTGTCAGATTATCGTGGAAAAAACTAAGAAATTATTAGTGATTACACAAGTAGCGATCTCCGTGTATGTTCACAAGTATCCGCAAGGAGAGCCGCAGGTGGAGCCGTTAACACTGCCTGTTATACCCTTTAAGGCAGAGCTATAGTGTCCCCTAAATATTCTGGCAGCATTGGTCCCATAGGTATAGGTAGCTTAAGAGGATGCTCGCAGAAATCCCACTCTTCTATTGAACCATATTTATTCGCAGTTATACCGGTCATACTACATCCAGCGCTATGGACAAGGGCGGCGGTGGTAAACATCTTAAGGATAGGTTACACGCAGCAAATACCTGCGAAAGAAGATTCAGCTGCTGGCACCATAGCTCAGTTAGTAGAGCACCGCACACGAAATTCGAAGCTCATAAGTTCACACCCATTTGAGTGCATTAGGTTTTGTTTTATTGTCTAATAAATTATTGCGATCATTACATTATATTATTTCACAATGGTCAACAAAAAAAAATATTCCCTCTACCTTCCTTGTGGAAGTAAATGTTGGCTTAGTGTAAAAAGGCATACAGGGCACAGTACACCTCCCAGAGGCTTGGAGAGCTACAAGCTTCGCTTTTATTGAATAAAAAATTTAACTAAGTTAGAAAAAGAGATGTGCGAGCAGGTGTCCTAGTTATCACCATGCATGCTATGCAACTCTTACCAGAGGAGAAATTGGTTATTAAAAAATGCCAAAACTACAGGGCTGGTTCATTGGTAACAGCACCTGGAAGTTTCTGCTGGAAAGTCGTTGATTCTCGCGGCCTCATTTCTGGTGCGCTGCGATGATCATCCTTGTCCAGGGTCACATCGTCGGAAACTCCCGCATGTCTGCAGCTTTCACGAAAGGGACTGGCAGATGACCCAGCTGCATTGCTCTGTTCTTCAATACATCCTTTGAAACGTGGAAAAAAATTTGGTAAGCTTAACCACATAAACAGCTGGTACACACACACATATACATGCAGTCTAATAGTACACTACTCTGTTCCTAGTAGTTACTACCTGCTGTGGCCTCCTCCGATCGCAGCATATTACTCCATCACTACTCTCATCTTGAAATAAAATTCTATTCTTCATTTTGCTATTAGAACTGCAGCATACTAAACAAGGAAAATGAATATCTTGCACATAGCGGAACCTTCAGAGAGCTTTTTTTTTAAGACTAGAACCACTATTTACAATATGCGACTTGTGGTATTAGGCTGGATGGCACATAAATTATAATATAGAGTCAACCCTGATTCTGGCACAAAAATAAAGCTGCCAAGGCTAGCTGAGTGACTGAAACCTCTGTCATGTAGTGCAAACACTTACACCTAAATGCCAGATATTCTGCAATTATCTAGCTGCTTTTGAGTTTACCATACTTTTCTTGACTCATTGCAGTATGATGTTCTGTTAGCAAGAAATTAAATGCAAACAAAGAAGCAACATTGGCAGAAAAATGAAAAGACTAACAAGGGAGTCTTTATACCAGAATAGATAACTCACCTTTAAGGCATGAAGACTATATTTTAGGTGACTATGTGTTAGCTGTTTTGTTCAAATTTCATTTATAGCTAACACTGTCTGCTGTACAAAATTCTTTTTCTTATATTGTGGTTGATTCTATTAAAGGAGGCCATGACAGCGTTTTTTCGTGTATACCCTGCTAATTGCATTAAATTACAAACTAGTTAACTTACAATTTCCTTGCAATTAACTTACAATTACAAGTTTCAGTTGATTCTGTGCGCTACATATTTTGAAGACGAATTTTTTGTTTATACATTTGGAACTAGATTTAACGAATTATTTCATTAAATTGAGAAATTTGCAAAATAGAGGAAGGCATCTTTCCGCCCTTCGAAATCTAATATAGTAACGCAGCGTCACGGGACGCTACCGCACCACTTTCGCAGATAACCCACCCCTGCGCATATGAAAAGTCTGCCAAGGCAGCCGAATCGCTTGTACGTGAAAGCGACATCTCGTAAAAAGGATTCAAATCCAAGGTCGAAAGGTCCGCCGATTACTGAGTCTGCTTCTACATGCATGGGAGCAGCTTACTGCGCTGTCAAAACAAAACCAGGGCCGTTACTTGGGCGCCTAGACGTTACTGCTGGCGCACTGCTAACAAGCTGCGAGACACTGTGGGCAAAATAAGAGAGAAATCACTTCTTTTTTCTACTCAGTTCTTCCGCGAAAACGGTGTTAAATCGGGTTTACTGATTAATTGTTTCGTTAATTCGGGTTCACGAGAACAATGAACCCTGTGAGTACTTGCTGGGGAACCAAAATTTGTTCAAAAAATTTGAACTTCATAAATCGGGTGTTCTTTAGATGAAGTTTTAACTGTATTGCAAAATGCTTGCTGGTCTGACAACCATTCATTGCTGACATGAGAACATACCTGCTCCGTGTCGTCTGCTGTGTGCTGTTGGCTGCATGCTTGCATGCACACTGTGGACGGCGGTCGCTCGAAAAGTGTTTTAGCTGAACGAAACAAAATGCATTTCGCATGTTTTCTTTCACAAAGGCTTAATACGCGAGCTTAGTGGTCTTTGGGAAAGCGGACTTGCTGTGGCGCCAGTTTTCAGATAGTTCAAAAAACAGAAATATGGGCCCCTGCTTTATTATTTGCACTCGGAAGCCTGCTGTTCGCATGTTATGAGTGTGGTCTCTTTTGAGCAGTTAAGTGCTCCCATATGTGAAAAGTGGCACGTGCCGTGCATGTTGTCGCCACTGTACGCCGTGAAGGGCATGGTGGTGGCATACTGTCGTTTGCTAGCAAATTCTTGACCGCTCTCTATTGGCTTGATAATTAAACAAATTACAACTAGGTGGCACTACAGTAAGCTTGCGGCTTAAGGAGCAGACAAAAGTGCCGAATGCTACAGCTTCCCTGCTGCATCCATGTGTCAATTGAACATACATTCCTTTCAACTCTTAGAACCCTTTTGCAGAACCAAGCTGCTGGCAAAGCCAAAGAGACTCGAATGTTTCACTGCATGCACCGATGAATAGTCGCCACGGTATAAATGAGTGCTTCAAGATAGATAGTACATCATTTAGCATTGACTGCATGCAGGCAAGGTCCCCTAAGAATGCGAAGATTACAACAGATGCAGTCAGGCGCTGAGGCTGTTTACATTGATGTGCACAAAAAGTACTGCTTGTTTGCTTGGCATAAAACGCAACGTTGGCTCTTCATATCTGAAAAATTATGTGCTCTTGCCCTTAAACTGTATTTTATTTTGTTTACACACTACGATAACATTGCAATAAGAGACAATGATGCTATCACCTGCTTGGGAAATGGTTCGCGTAGGACCGGCGCTTCCCTCTAATTGTATCCGCTGCCTTTAATGCCTCCAATATTTGATTTTAATAGATTTATATGAAAATACATTATGAGGCAATCCGCATTAATTAAAAAGACAACTTTATTGCCCAAATTGAGGTCGACTGCCCTCGGCATATGCTCTGTAGACCAGTTCACATCGGCACTTCTGCCTTATTGTACGCACGTCCTGCGATCAAAGCAGTCGTTGCTTTTTCCAAAGTCAAAGTTTATTAGATCAAACATTTTTACAAAATACATAAAGGCAAACGTAGACAAAGCTAGACTCGATGACTATTTGCATGCATTAAAGCTTATCAGTTCGCTCGCTGCAGTCACCGATATTGCACACACGAATCCTGCGGACTCGCTAGGTATTGTAACAGAAGGGACCGGGTGTCTGCCGCCGACAGAATTTTAAGAATCTGGAAAGGTTCACCACTGATTACCATCAAAGTGTAAAGATATGGAACGCATCCACCCGTTTCGCTTTTTTTTCGATGCGCATAAGGTAGACACAAGCGCAGGTTTTCAGAGCGTTGCCTCACCGGGCATGAAGCCTGCACTCGGCTGCACAAGCCCAAGCTTATGCGGCAAGCAACGAGCGGCATTGTCGCGCGGCGTTTTGCACATGCAAATTGCCTCACCGCTGGGTTTTGTGTACAGGCGCCGACTGAAAGCACGTGTACACACATCGTGTACGTCACTATGGCTAGAATGTGCTCCAATATGGTTTTAAAATTTTGAGTTCAAGGAATGTCATATCAACCAGCAGCCGCTCTCTTCTGGCTGCCACTAAGCTCATTCTTTACACTACTAAGATATGTGGTCATTGGTCGTGCTGGAATCGTCGTCAGTATAGCATGTCAGACCATCGCGTCAGTGACGGCATCTGTATACCAACCAGTCCGCCGACTGTCGATCGGCGCCGCATCAGCCTAGTGTGACTGGACCCTACCTACACCGAAGAAAAACTACATTACAGTGTTATCGCTTTTGCGGAAACATTCGCTCGTATATAAGGGATGACCGCTACATCGATTTCCGCAAAAGTACAGGGCACAAGAGACCTTGCGGCGCATTGCAGCGATGATGGCAGACGATGTTGGTCCGTGTGTGCCCATAGTATGTCACAAAAGTATTCAATATGGCGGTTGCTGCCGGTGGGAGGCATTTCCCCGGTCTCAATTTCGATTTCATTTTTGGAATATAGAGTGCGTTCAAGGCGCTAAAATTTTGTAAATTGAATAACAGGCTTTTTTATTAGCTACTGAATTACAAAGCTGCAATATGAAGAATGACCGTATCACAGCCCCTTTAAGGCTTCACCTCCAAAGGTGCCTAGAAATAATTAACAAAACACAAATGTCAAAATAACTTGAGAGCAATAAATGTACCTACCATTAATTGTGGGCAACTGAAGCTTTGTATCTGGAACATAAATATGAAATGCCAATCAGATTATTTACACGACAAACTTTACTCAAATCCCGACTTGCCTCGGTTTAATGTCCTGAAGACACTCAGGCTATAAGCGATGCCTTATTGGAGAAGGGCTCTTGATAATTTTGACCACCTGTGGTTCTTTAACGAGCAATGACATCCCACAGTACACATTATTGAAACACGGCTCCCACGGCTTGTATCACACCAAGGTCGTCTGGTCAGTAGTCACCCACTGTATAAATCCTGATTTAAGCATGCAGCTATAATACTGAACAACACAGCATTATTAAAAACACATAGTAAGCCATGAAAACACATTCCTCATGAATTTAGCAACCTGCAATGCTTCAGTAGTCCTTACTTGAGTCTGATTACGCTGTGCACTTGATGCTGCTTCTGAATCAACTACCGGCAAAATAGCTGAATGTGGTAAAATGAAAAATGCTATAAAATAATGCAGCAAACTGCAGCTGCTAAGGCACATACTAAGGACAAATCACTTTGATTTTAAAGTAAAATGAGTCAAAGCCAAAAAACTACATAAATAAAAGTAATGTTCTCAGTAAATTCACAACTATGCCAAATAATGCCTCAGTAATAATGTTATGTTATGCATCCAGGGATACACTTATAGTGGATATATGAGAAGAAAAAGGTTAGGCTGTTGTGATCCAAAAAGCCTTCCGATAGTTGCTGAATCACATAAGTGAACAATGCATGTTGCATGGTCACTGCAGTGTTCTCGCACTGATAAAGAGTGATTCCATGGGGAGGTGGGGCTGTGCTCACCATTCATACAATGACCTAAATTTGTTTGCCATTTTGTGCCTTTGCTCATCCTAAACTTGGTACCAAATGCACATTACCTGTCCCAAGATGGCCGTGCATACTGGGCACCATGAAACAAGTGGCAATTTCAGTAATGGCTCTATGAACTCTCACTCAATAATGAGAAGCTTGAAAGTACTTATGCCAAGGTCTGCAGAAGTACGATGTTTTATGGGCCACATGTCAGCTTCACGTTGCCGCTTGCAATGCGCGTGTATGAGAGAGTCATTTACAGGTAGTCTCCATGGACTACAGCGGCATGAAAATGACCCATTACAAACATTTATAGTGGGCCCCTGAGCTGGTTAGCACTGCTACAGCCGAGGTCGAGGAACGGTTCGCCTCTATTCCGGAGTAAAAGCTCACACAGGGGTCAGTGACAAAGGTGCTTCCGTAAAACTGGAGAGCCACATGTAGTTCAGGCACATTCACAGGGATGAAAACCCGGCCAGATGGCTTTGGAGAGTTGGCAGTGTGCGTTGCATAACTGTGGATATTTTATCAGCACAGAACTCTCATTTCCCAGCTCTACTACATGTGACATAGATAGGGTGCTTCTTTAGATTTTATTCTCAGGAACTTATGCAAATTCCTGGACAAGGCGCATTCAGAATAAGTGCCTGATGGCCATCAAAGTTTCCTTAAAGGTTATATAAAATGACATGTGACCTCCTTTCGTGTAGGACCTTGAAATAATTTCTTGGGGCATGCGCTTCGTTTTTTGGTGCAGTCGTGGTCACCACGGGCAGTGTTATTGTTTTCATCGTGGATGCTCAGAAATCTGTGCTTGAATGAGGCCAAAAATGGAACATCACCATGTCACTTAAGCTCTTGATACTAATATCTGCACAGTGCAATGTTCTGACAGAAGCCAACATGAAAAAGAGACATGGATAAAACACACCGGGACTATCAAGCATCGGCTGCTACATACTCACGGTGCGCAATGCAATAAGAAAACGTAGCTCAGTTTGTGCCTTCTTATGAGCAGCCACTGTCATGATCTATGGCCACATTTGTGTAAAAAACAACTTCTCCAATGGGGTGATAATAAGGGTTCTGATGTTTAGCTCTCCAGTTGCACAGCACTGCTCTCACTAACTACTTCAATTCTGGAATAGAGATGGAACTCATCCCACGACGCTGCTGGACCTGTTTCTTGACCCCCGCTAGAGCAGTGCTAAACTGCGCAGCTGCTCATCTGAAGTAGAATTCATTTATGACATAGTTTCTGGCGGCTGTCGTGCGCAGCAACTACCGGCCAAATCTTCATTGATCATGGCTTCCAAGCCGTAGTTGGAATGCGACACATGAAGAATGCATGCTTATGGAGCAGAAGTTCTTGTCTGCATGTGCACGCAAAAATGGCAGGCAGTGATGTCATACTGCAGCGCTGCTACTGCAAGCCAATGCATACCACCCATATGCAATCAGCGGTGTCATTAGGGCCAGCAGCATCCACTGCAGCAACTAGCTTGTGCTCCATCTCCTGCTCCTACTCAACTCATGCAGCGCATTATTGTGAAGCTCGCTACATAGCTTAGCGCTGATATTTCTGTAAACAATCACATGGAAAGCCTACCTTATGAATACCATAATACTTGCACGTAGATATTACAAGAAGCAGGAAAGCCAGCATGTGAAATTGCTTTGGAACAAAGGAGCACTAAATTTAAACATGTGTTTGTGACATGGATGAATGAGGCAACCGACAGTGAGAATTAGCAGAACCAAGAGTAAGTAAATAAAAGAATAAAAATGTAAATATTGTTTAGTATTTAATAAAGTTGCAGCAATGAGAGTAGGAATAGGTAGGGAGAGTTAAAATGGCAACCTGGCAAGGAATATTCGAAATTGTGCTGAAAAATTGAATTCACATCAGCACATACTACTCGAAAGAAACCAACAACCAACTGATGCGAACAATGCCCGAGCATGTGTCAATGTGTGTACTGGTTGGCATGAACAATCAAGGCTAAATAAAGTTGTGATAAGTAACGGGCCCACGTGGACATACAGAAAACTGAAGTTATGCCCCGGTAACACGGCATTCCTCGATGGCCTTTCCAGCAGACACACCTCTTTCTTTCTTTCTTTCTTTCTTTCTTTCTTTCTTTCTTTCTTTCTTTCTTTCTTTCTTTCTTTCTTTCTTTCTTTCTTTCTTTCTTTCTTTCTTTCTTTCTTTCTTTCTTTCTTTCTTTCTTTCTATCTTTCTTTCTTTCTTTCTTTATTTTTTTTTCTTAGAGAATTGCCTAAGAGAGGGCTGAGATTAAAGGCTTGGTATCGCCTGACGAGGCCTCAGCCCCCTGTGCATGACAAAGAGGCAAAATTTATATATATATATATATATATATATATATATATATATATATATACATACATATAACTGTGCGGCAGGGCGGCACACAAAAATATGAATGGTAAAAACACAAACGCATGCACTGCATACAAGAAAGACAAATATACATCTGTGAAAGGAAAGGGAACTCAACGAGAAAATTGCACTATAAATGTAGAATGGTTACAACATAAAAATGATAAGAATCATGATACATATGCAACATAATACACTAAATCAGAGATTTTTCTTCATTTTTACCCTTTCCTCTTCTTCTTCAAGCACAGAAAGAAAATATGTCCATGAACGAATATCCGCACATATACTAACAGTACAGGCATCACAAGTAAGAAAAATGGGAGATGGCAAAGGGAACATGATTAATTGCAAAAGAGACAAAACATCTATACACTACACTTCCACGGAAAAGATATTAGTGAGAAGAGTAGACAACATCGCTGAACAAAAGAGCTCTCTTACAATCCTTTTTGAAGGCAGGGAACTGTTTATTGTAATTAACAGGAATGTCTCTTCTATTGAGCATTTTGGTAACCTGGAAGGGTAGTGTTTGCCGGCCATAGTTTGTTCTAACTATTGGCATTCTTATTTTAGGATCTCTGATGTCGTACGGGCTTACACTCTCCGTAGGTATGTTATGCAGTCTGTTCTTATGTATCCATTGTAGCAGCTTGAAGCAGTATACCTGGTCTGCCCTCAGAATATTGTACTTACTAAAAAGTGGGTGAGTTCTTAATTTCCGTTTATCCTCATAGTAAGTTTCGCATATGCGTAGCACTTTCTTCTGCAAAGTGATTAATTTGTTGTATTTTGAGTCAGTTGTCATCATCATCATCATCATCATTTATTGAACCCTTAAAGATCCCGTCAGGGACATTACATAACGGGGGGGGGGGGGAAGGCAGTGATGTGAAACGGTCACACAAAGGCATGTAAGCATAAAAAAGCATAAAAAAATAACAAGAATAACAAGTTTGACGTGAAATTAGCGTCAGGTGATTCAAATAGAACAGAATATACATGGCAAAGCAGTAGTATATAAATTACACATTAAAAAGTACGGAAATTAAATAAGTGGGAAAACACTTGTGGGGGGGGGGGGGTGTCACAATAACACAAGCAGTTCAAATTGCACGCAGAGCATCGCGAGGGAAGTAGCTATAGTTGGATCAAGTGGTCTGTTATTAACTGCCTAAATCTGGTGGGATTAGTTTCGATGACAACGGTTTCAGGAAGATTGTTCCATTCCTCTATGGCGATGGGAAGGAAAGATTTGTTGAAAGCGTTGGATGAACCATGCAACCGCTGAATGCTGAGGGAGTTGAATAATCGGCGAGATGAGCGTAAGGGAGTGGATAACAAAGTCTGGCGTAGTGCGGGGAAGTTAAAGTATAGTTTGTGGAAAAGACAAAGAATTGATACTTTTCTGCGGAATGCTAATGGTTCAAGGCCGAGAGACGATTTTAGGTTGGTAACGCTGTGTCGGGACGAATACTGCGACGTTATGAAGCGCGCTGCCCGATTCCGGAGAGCTTCGAGCAGTTGTATTAAGTAGACCTGGTGAGGGTTCCATATTGCTGAGGCATATTCCCAAACTAGTACACTATAGCTTATTCTGAGTAGAACAGAGAATAATATAATGTCAGCTTCAACCAAGATGGAATTAAGTGTTGAATTCGGTAGAGGCAGCCTGTAAACCGTGATAATTCGGACTTACGGCTATTTACGTGGGTATTCCATGAGAGATCACCACTGAACCGTACCCCCAAGAACTTTTGCTCGGTGACCTTCGCTAGCTGGTTGCCGTCGTACCTGATGTTGATGGGACTGTCATCTCGCTTGCTTGTGGGTTTGAAAATTACGTATTTAGGTTTTGTTATATTTAGGCTTATACGATTGGCTTGCAGCCACGTAGATAGTTTTAGTAAGTATTCATTTACAGATTTTTCTAAGCATGCTTTTGTTGCTCCCGTAAAGAATATATTAGTGTCATCTGCGTACATGATTAATTGAGGAGATCCTGGTATGATAGTTATATCGTTCACGTATATAAGAAATAGTAAAGGCCTCAGAATGGATCTTTGAGGAACGCCGTACTGTAACTCGATTTTACTAGACATACAGTTGTTTATAATTACATACTGGGACCTACCCTTCAGATAGGTTTCAAGTAGTCTGAGCGCTACACCCCACATCCCTACATCCCACAGATCTCTAGCTTCGTTAATAATATATCGTGTTGTACAGTATCAAACGCTTTCCTAAGATCTATAAATAGACCCAATGTTAGGAGCTTTTTTTCTGTTTTCAATAATTTTATCTTTTATATGCAGAAGAGCCTGTTGTTCTGTATATTTTTTTGCTTGAAAGCCATACTGAGCGTCAGCTATTATTCCATGTATCTGAAAAAAAACTAGTGAGTCTGTCATTGAAAACGCGCTCATATATTTTAGAGAAAATAGTCAAGACAGAAATTGGCCTATAATTATTAATATTTGCTGCACCGCCGCTTATATACACGGGAACTACTTTTGCTAGCTTTAGATCTGCAGGAAAATCTCCAGTAAGAAGCATCATATTAACCATATATGACAACACGTGACTTATGTGGCTTGCGATATGTTTAATTGGCAAAGCTTTTATACCGTCATCTCCAGATGCTACATCGTTTTTCAAACTCTTGATTATTCTGTAAATTTCTGATGGACTGCTAGGAGAAAGCGAGATAGAGCCCACTGGACCATTGGTATGTGTCGGCTCGTACGTACTAGCAAGAGGACCACTATACTTTCCAAAGCTAATGAAACTAAGATTCATTTCTTCCGCAAGCTGCGCATCAGGGAGACGATCCCCATTCACTGTAATAGCTGTTACGCAGAGATTCGGCCGTTTTCTTTTCATTAAATTATTAACCATCTCCCATAGCCTTTTATTGTCATTCACCAGAGTCATTTTATTGTCATTTCACCAAAAGACTGAAAGTTCAAAAGAACAACGACGCGCAGCTACAGGGTGCAGTCCAAAGGTGAAACAGTCGTTGAGGCTTAGCACCCGGTGTTGTGCTTGAGGCGGCTGAAGTGAGTGTTTTAAAATTGAGGAGGGGAATTCTGTTTATTCGTCGAGGTCAGACAATTTTTTATTCTAATTGCTTCCGTTAAAGTACAGAAGCAGCTAGTCTCTTCAGCAGCATCAGGTTTTGTCTGCTGCCATGGCCACCAGGTGCTCTTAGTGTTGCTGCAACACTTTTACCCTTTTACTGTTTTGATAGCTGGGCATATAATATAAACACGCGTACAAAGAACAAACCCAGAGACACCATTCGTATTTTTAAAATGTTTTCAAACATTGTTGGCTACATCTATCTTTTTTCATTGCTTTTACTTTTTGATGTTGGATAGCACTGTTCTCGCAGGTTCTCGCAGACCGAACCTTTGGGCTCAAAAGGTCTCGGATGGGCGCCTTTCCCTCCAAGGTCCTTAGAGGCAAAGGTGCAACATTTGTTCCGTGTAGCTGCGCACCTTACGCCTTTGGATATAAGGACCTGATTCTCATAGGCTTTGCAGTGCCCGTGTGGCAGGAGTATTGTATAGGCAGGAATAAACAAAAGGTAATCAACCAATGCAGGCTATTTACACTGCTAGCGGAAAGCAGCTAATTTACATAAAGAATTTAAAGGTGCGAATATTTAATTATTGAAACAAACACTTTCAGAATGTCGCTTGTTACATATACAAGGGGTGCTCAGTAAGCATCTACTGAGGTACTTTCTGTCCGCATTGCAGAGTTCAGTTTTTTGTGCAGATTGTGACAAGTATAAGAGTAAACAGATTAGCGGCTCAGTCTAATTAAAATATTGGAAGTGATGGGACAGCAAGTGCAGTGAAATGTGGGCTAGGTGGAGAGGGAACCCCATTTTGCAAGTAAATTGTTTACAAATAAAATAAAAATGAAATCTATAAAAGGAACAAACATGGATGTTGGTAAGGCACCTTCCTACAACCAAGTAAAGTTTTGGGTTGAGCAGACCATACAAAAAGAAAAATCCAGGAGACGTCCAATCTCGCATTGTTATGGGAGATAGAACATGAGTCAAACAACATGATCTATAGTTCAAACAAGAGTTCAGGCTATGGAAAAGGTCATCAACTACGAGAGATTTCATGAGGCATTGTCAGCAGGAAATACTATGCAAACAGCAATTCAGCAAATAGTAGGTGTCTGTTTTTACTAAAGTTTGCGCCGCACAAGCAAATAACAGGATACACCTATGCTTCATAAATAAACCTAGGCATTGTGTGGGCAGTTGTCGGAATATTTGCTGCTCTTTCACAACAATCCCCTAACTCACAAGTATTTCAAATTGCACTATCTGGGAATATGACTATGAAGCTCAACCACTGAACCTGCTGTGCAGGCCTGTGTCCCGGTGGTTACTTTTTCTTCCGTAACATAAAGAAATCTCTGCGCTGGCTACAATTGCCTGATGATAATATAGTCAAGGAAGCAGTAACAGGTTTCCTCTTGCAGCAGCAGCACATCTCTTTAGGTTGCAAGGTTAACCATATGAGGTGAATTCAAATTACCGCGCTATTGTCAAGAAGGTTAGACTGATAAGTAGAAAGTTTAAATTTCTAAATATTTTTTTGTATGTTTGGGCAGGCAACTGAGTACCCTTTGTGTTAGCCTGGTCAGGAAATATCCGTGGATGCACTCAGTGAATGCCTCCACTAACGCAGATTGAGTATGGAGAAATAAAAAAAGTAATTTTTTTCTTCTTCTGCCATAACTTACAAGCTGGTGATTGTTTCTTAAAGGATGTAGACACAAATTTTGGTTGCACATTTCAATGTTTTTAATGATGCACAAGCTTTTACTATACACGGATCCCGTTTTCGTACTTGCCTATGACCTCGTAATAGTTTATAACCTATTTTTTTTCTCCTCTATTTAGGTTTCGATGTGAATAGTTTAGCGACAGCTATGATGCCAAAATCATATCTTAATCATGTGACGGATAAAAAACTGCGATATAATCGCTGCTTCTTTTTTTGCGATTCCTGTTTTTGAGGCAGGCTGGCTTTAGCGTTTTAGTGAATCAAAACGGCGAACCAGCGATTTTATTGCTCGGAATCTTTGCAGTGTTTGTTTGTTCATTCTTCAAAGCTGCCGGCACAGCTCGCTTTATTGCTTTGTTTGCGATGCAAGACGCGACCAGATTTATTTCGATTGATCGCATCCAGGCAGAGCTGATTCTACGTTGTTCCGTAATGTTCAAGTAACTTTGCACGCGTCATCTCGAAAGTTCGCTATAAATATTAAAGTGAGCACGGCCGAGAGTGGTGGGCATTCTGTTCGACGAACGCCGAGCACGCATGTCGCTACGCCGCCGCCGAGTGATCCAGTCCATTGTGGGCGCATGTCAGCCCAAATGAAGAGTTTTGGTTAGACGCCATTTTCGCTGCCGTTCTGCACCCCGGATCGCAGTCACCACTTCGTGACAATATGGCAGTTTTTCATCTGTCACGTTCCCTAGACGTAAAAGCCATCGGTGGTCTGTTGAAACCGAAACAGATGAGCTGAAATTCGATTACAAGTTATACAGCAGCTGTAGGCAAATACCACATGGTGATATGTGTATAGTAAAGTCTTGTGCATCATTAAAAACTTGAAAACAAGCAACTAAAAATTAGCTTTCTATAGTCATTTAAAGAAAGATACTTTTCGTCTGTTCGCTAACAGATAATACTGCATGGCTTGAAAACATATGCATGTAACCATAGTAGATTTCAAATAGTTTTCAAGTTTCCAACTAGAACTCATTGCCCCATCTCCTCATGCCGGAGACAGGAATTATTCTCATGACCATTTGCAGGTGTAGTGAAAAGGATGTGTGTGAAACAAAATCCACATGATTTATGTATGGGCTTGGTCACTTCAACGCCATTATCTGCTGCTCTGCGGTGTCTCCATACCAAATGAAATAGAACAATAGAAGCATGAGCTTCGGACTTGAAAAAATGAGCTCATTCAAAGTTAAATAATACCATTCGACAAGTGCAGTGTCACGACCGCTGTCACTGCCCCCCCCCCCCCTCACTCATGTGGTGCAGCTGTATATCCTTCAGCCATGCACTCCTCATCCTTCTATTGTTATTCCACTCCATTAAAACAGTAACATACAGACCCAGAGGTTATACACAGGAAACACAATATGATACTATAGTTGGATACAACTCAAGCAACAAAGCAGCTTTTGCCCCTCAAAGAATTTTCCTGCAGCCAGTGCTGTTAGCGGATTCTCATTATGTCGTAGATAGTAGTCCCCTTAGACCTGCTTGCTTGACACTGCAGGTTATAGCAGATGAAAGAGCGTTCATCATCATCAACCTGACTACACGCACTTCAGCAAAAAAGACTTTTCCCGTATTCGCCCAAAAAACCCGACCTCGCGCCAGCTGCATCCACAAAATCCCCACAAAATTCCTAACCTCATCCGGCCACCTGTCTTTCTGCTGCCCCCTCCTACACTTTCCTTCTATAAGAATTCAGTCCGTTACCCTTGCCTTCGCATTACATGTCCTGCCCATTTCTTCTCGAGTGCAACTATAGCGCATGTTTGCTCGGTAACCCACTGTGCACGTTTGATGTCTCTTAACGTTACACCTATTATTTCCCGTTCCATAGCTTTCGGCGTTGATCTCAATTTAAGCTGAACCCTTTTTGTTGCCCTTCACTTTATGCCCCATACGCGAGTACCGGCATGATAGAGCTGTCATGTGCTTTCCTCTTAAGTGATACTGATAACTTGCCATTCATGATCTCAGAGTATGTGCCAAATGCACTCCATCCCAATCTGATTCTTCTAGTCATTTACATTTCATGATCCGGCTATGCGGTCACTGCCTGCCCTAAGTGGACGTATTACTTTACCACTTCCAGCACCTCGCTACCTATCGTAAACTGCTGTTTCCTTCGGAGGCTGTTGAACATTAACGTTACATTAAAAAATCATAGGTTCCTCAGGCATTCTCCACCGAATGGGGTTCACCATGGCTTACTCGGATTAACTGCGACATCACGAAAATCGCAAGACACAAATGGGTGAAGGGCCTCCTTTAAAGGGCATCTGCTGCTTTTTTCTTGGGCTTTATACAACTACATTGCATTATATATATGCGCTATGAAGAAGAAGGGCATCATCCTAGCCGCACTGACATTTTTTTGTTTATTTTATTTAATTATCACATACTGCGGACCAAATACGGTCCAAGCAGGAGAGGCACAGTACAAAAGAATAGAGTACAAAACTTAGACCTTGAAAGAAAAAAAGAAGCATGACGAAACAAGTACTGAAAAGGACGACAAACACTTATACAACGCTAAATAGGCACAGGATGAAAGAAACATTATGCAGTGTCAACAACACAGCGCGTCACAGGCAGCGCCAACCGACGGTTGAAATTACTCAGGGCAGGCAAGTAAAGGAGAATCATGAGGCAGTGCGTTCCAATCAGTAATCGTACTCGGAAAAAAATGTATACTTATAGATATTCGTACGAGCAAAAATGGTTTCAATGTGTTTATGCTTATCACGAGATTTCTTAGATGACTGTTTAGTTATGAAATACTCTGGTCTATGGCAAGTTTTCAAAAATACAAACGACCAATAAATTTAATTAGAGCCGTTTTTCTTCTTTCTCTTAAGCATTCAAGCTTTGATTCTTGCAGCATAGCAGATGGAGAGTCCCGGCATTTGTAGCGGTTGTATATAAGACGCGCGGCAAGCCTCTGAATTTTTTCAATTTTTTCTATACCGTTGTGTGAGGGTCCCACACAATACTAGCGTACACCAAGGAAGGTGTTACTAGCGCTTAGTACGCCTTGCTTCTCAGTTCACTTGACGATCTTCCTAATTTGTGTTTTAAAAAGCCTATTTTTACGAGCTGACGAGCATATGTATGTTATCGATGTGCGCCGTCCATTTAAGCCTGTTTGTAATTGCTACGCCTAAATACTTATATTCCACTACTTGTTTTATCCTATTACCGCCGATGTTATATGAAAATTTCAGTTTCTTCTTTTATTATTAACACACATATGCAGTCTATTCAATGTTAATCATCAAGTCCCATTTATAACACCATTCTGCTAGCAATTTCAGATTTTCGTTCAGCTCGAGTTGATCCGTAACAGAATTCATGGTTTTAAAATGACACAGTCGTCTGCAAACAGTTTATCTGATACAGTTGGCCTGACAGAGTCGACCGAATCTTTGATATAAATATTAAATAAAACTGGCCCTATTACAAATCCTTGGGGCACTCCCGAGTAGACATTTAAATTTTCAGAACAAGAGCCGTCTATGTATACATACTGTTCTTTGTTCGCCAAGTACGATATAACCCAATGGATTATTTTGGAAGGCAAACAAATTGTTTTCATCTTCAGAAATTATTTATTATGAGGCACCCTGTCAAATGCTTTGGAGAAGCACAAAATATTGTCTACCTGGCCATTCATATCTAGAAATTAAGCGATTTCGATGATGGTTGCTATTTATTGCATGTTGGTGGAAAAGCCGTGCCTGAACCCATGTTGCGCTTTACTTATCATCTTGTTTGTATCTAAGAATGTATTGAGATATCTCACAATAATATGCCCAAGAACCTTGCAAGAAATACATGCAAGTGAAATAGGTCGGTAATTACTAATTTCCGCCGGGCTAGCTTTCTTGAAAACCGAAACAACACGAGCCAGGAGCCAATTTGTCGGTACTTTACCAGATTTTAAAGACTTACCAAATATTATACAAGAAATTTAGCTATTAGCTCTGCGTATCTCTTAAGAAAAATGGCTCGTATTTTATCAGC
>JARKHS020006093.1:0-23607 GCA_030143305.2 Amblyomma americanum
TACAACTTAGTAGATACAGTTGATGTCCCAGGAGAAGACCTCACAAGGCACTTAGTGGAAAAATACCCAGACGTCTTTGGAGAAGCATCAGGGATGCTATCGGGACAAACACCTTGTAACAAAACAAGAAGCAATCCCGAAAGCCATAACAAGCTGCAATGTGCCCGCCAGCATAAAACCACAATTAGAAAAAAGGCTTGGCAAGGGTGAAAAGAAGAGGCGTCACCGAGCCAACACAGTGGGCGATCCGAATGGTTGTGGCAAAGAAGAAAAATGGCGACATGAGAATCTGCATCGACCCACAAGCGCTAAATGGACCCCTGGAACGAGTGTGCCACACGCTGCCCACTCTCGACGATGTCCTACCAGAGCTTGCAAAAGCCAAGATCTTTTAAAAATTAGACCTTTGAGAGGAATACTGGCAATGCTCTCTCGATGAAGAATCAAGCCTCAAGACCACATTTCAAATGCCCAATGGCACAGCCTACCGTTTGGACTAGTGGCAAGCAGTGAAATATTCTAGAAAAGATTGCAAATGCATCCAAACAGTTTTACTGAATATTAGTAAATAATTAGCAACATGGAGCATAAATTGTTCTTGATAGCAGCACTAATCCTTGATTGACTGCATTAAATATGACATTCTTCGTGCCCATTAGCCTAACTCTACCCTGATTTAGCAAAACTTCTTGACAAAAGTGTTTCCAATCATCCACCATGCAAGTATCACATGATGGGAGAAGTCAGTTATGTGTCGTTCCATTCGCAATTATTTCTGCTTGCTATGTTTATTGCTTTCTCTAAATGACATAGCCCAGACACAAGTCTCCATGCTGAGTACACAAACTGGTCTTCTTAAAGGGAAAAAAAGAATGTTCTTGAGCAACAAAATATTATGACTTGGAAGAAATCAAATGAAAACATTGACTGAGACAAATCTCACTCCTCCTCACTATTACAGATGTGTGAACTACAACATCCTGCTCAAATTCCATATGAAGCTATTGAACATATATGTGCCACGCTCAATTTTTAAGAGAATTCCAATAAGGCAAAGAAATGTGACAAAATTTGCGTGATCAGAATTAGCAATTCATTACCAATAAGCATTATATGTAACACAAAATTTAAGCTAGTTAGTAAAGCAACATAAAAAAGAAACGGCACAAAGGAGACGGACAGACAGACACCACAAGCGCTGACTCACAACTGATCCTTTATCACTTGTGGTGTCTGTTCTTTCTACATCCGTCCTCTCTTGAGCTTTTTTTTTTCCAAGAAGCATTATATGTAAACTGAGGTAAAAAGCAGTTATACAGCACAATAGCTAGTTTGCATCTGCAGTCCATCTGTACATGAACCAGTGACAAAAAACTAATTTTGAAAGTTTGTTTTATTTCAACTGAATAAATTCTACCAAATGAAGGCCTGAAGCCGTTGGTTGAGGAGATGGGATGGGAGCGGGTGAGCCAGCTTTCGTGGTGCTTGGGTTGCCCCCGATCCTGTGTGGTTTAGCTCATGGACTGAAGTTGCACTTGTATACAGAGTTCCGCAGTCTCGCGAGTGTGGCCGGGGTCCTTTGAAGCAAAGGTCCAATCCTCATAGCAGCAGGCATGCTGATGTCTGCAGAGATCTTGTTACACTTCAAAGTGCAAACAATGCCGCACTAGGTGTGCAAGGTTGGTGTTTATCACAATTCCCTTTGAGAAAAACAGTGCATTAATGAAAGAAAATCCTAATAAGATTGTAGGAAGATATATATTCCATCAAACTAAGTGGAATGAAAATTCCCCTTTCAGATTAATGCATCATAAGAAAAAAAGGTCATGAATGCAATATTAAGTAGCGGTGGGGTTTTGGTTCATATTTTTCATAAATTCGGCGGACTTTTTCAGATTTTAATTCAGGACTCTACTTTGTTTTCTTCAACTAATGTTGTTTTCGAAGCATGAAATACCGCTTTTTTCGGTGATCATGTTGATTTAGCAATTCTTTTTGGTCAAAAGATATTTACAGTCTATTTCGGTATTTTTTTCATCCTCATCAATTTATTTACCACTAACTAAGCTGCAAATGGCAATACTTGGAGCTGTGCATATATAAAAAAATTGCTACCGTTAAAGAACAGTAACTGAAGTTAAATGAGATGGCCGGCAGACACAGAAGTAGTCTGAAGTCTAAGAAAAATGTTGACGTGTTATCGTTGGGTTGTCATGCCATGTTGAGTGCAAGGGTGGGGAGCATCATGTGGTCTGCATGTTGATCACAGCGATGGAACTGCTGCTCAATTGTCACAGTAGCCAAAACATACCTTTTCGTGATGACCATTCATGGTTTCGTGTCAATGTCCTAGATGCATTTGATTACCCTAATTAACCGACCAATTGCTCTAAGCAGGTGATGATGGTGCAGAAACAGTGCCCGGCTAGAAGACCACGAGGAGATGATGCTTCCCGGTCTGCAGGTGTGTGTAAGCTAGCGGAGCAATAGCTCAAATCACACAACTACGCAGCTTATCCTGCATCAGCATCGTTGCCCCTGGCTTCCCTAAGTCTATGTTCAATTTTAAGTGAGTGCAACTTGCATTCAGCAGCCAGCTAGCTATGCCTTGCTAGCCAGAACTGCTGACCTTTTTTGGTTAGAACCAGATTTCAAAAAGTGAATTTGGTGTACTTTTATCGCTTTTTTCTATTCTCAGTTTAAGCCGGAAAGTCCAACCCCTAAATATAAGCTATGGCATGCAAATAAAATTATAGGTGACGTGATTAGTCTTCTACCCCTGACGGATCAGCCACTGTCGGGCTCGGACCGTGTCAGCATGGTCCAGTCTGTCAGTCGCCATACCCCAGCTACAATCGAGCAATCACAGTGGGACACGCTGTACCCCCTCTCCCTCCCCTGTCGCTTCCAACCCTCTTCCAATGCTAACGCATTAAAACCATACACAATAAGCGACTTTCTCAATCATCCCCAGTCATTATCACTACAAGATAATTGCTATACCAGAAAGATTAATAAAAACAATGGGTGCATGCTGTCAGAAGAAAAAATGGGCATTGCAGGGCATATAATGCGAAGAGAAAGGAGTGAATTCCAAGATGTGGCACAAGTAGCAGAGGTCATCAGGTTCTGAACCTAGAGGGCAGATGAGATTAAGCAGCTTTAGGGGTAAGGCGGTCACAAATGCTGCACGCCAGGGTTGACTGGAGATCAACGGCGGAGGCGGAGCTACCACCCTATTCATTCTGTAGAAGACATCCACAGACACCTCTCTTTACCTCCATTTTGTAGGGCATTCCTATTAGGCCATAAATGTGGCTTCCATTTAAATGCTTGTTTCGGAATCCTTTCTACTTGGACACATATTGGCAAAAGTTTTTGTGGTCGGAAACTAATAACCGTTTCAATTTTCATTTACCCATCAACCACATTGATTATCAGAAAAAAATGTCTGAATTAAAAATAGCGGCTACCGTCCTTTTCTTCAAAATGAGCTTCACAATGTACCCTGTGGACGAGGTTGACTGTAATGTTGGAGAGGTGGGAAAAAATGCAAGCAGGGGGAGATCTTGTTTTCATTGAACGCAAATATGTTCCAAGCATATGCACCATGCATGCCTGGCTGAATTTTGCTATCTGAAGCATGATTGTGCCCAGAGCTCAAAATTGCTGGGCAGTTATGTTCACAAGCTCCTCCTCCAAGTTTCTGTTGGCCTCTTGCAACCCGACACATATGCAGGAGTGTGGCAACGGTTGTTATTGACGTGTCATATGCAAAGGTGTAGTGGTGGATGCCAAATATAAGGGCTGCTCCTTCCAAGAAAATGTCTCCCACTAGAAGCTGTCCCTGCAGTCTTTGAGCCAAATCCTGTTGTTGTATAACAAAACCACTAAATTAAACCGCCATTAAAAAACGACACATTTTTCTACACGTCCAGCTTCCCTGTTGTGTTCAAAAGGGGCCAGTGATACAGACAAAACTTCTGGGTGTATGCCACAGGGAATGTTAATGTGGGCAAAATGCACGCATTTATATTTCTGCCAACTGGCAGCGCGAGTCTCGTGAAAAGCATGTGTGATGTCAACAAACCTTGATAGACCATGTTGCCCAGGGGTGCCCGCTCTACGCCGTTTGAGAGCGGCCCAGAAATGGTACAAAACGTGCGCACCCGAACTTAGTTGGCTCCTTGCCGACATGAACAGAAATGGGCGGGAAAAGAGGCACTCGTGTTCCAGCTAGCAGGGCGGCTTCGCCACTTTGCACGTAGGACGGACAGCGAAGGCGACGAACGCGGACTCGGAATTTTCCTGGATCGGCAGCGAGTGCTGCCTTGCTGACAAATCAGTGCGCAATAACGAGAGGGACAACGGGTTCAGGGAGCACCGCGTGTGGCACGCGTTTCCGCCATGGCAGACGGCTGGTTGGCCCTAAAGAGGGCCGTTGTGCGTGGGGGGAGCCGGCTCGGAGCAGCTCACTTCTTAGCGGCCTTCTTGGGGGTGGCTGCCTTCTTGGCCGCCGGCTTCTTGGGTTTCTTCGGCAGCGAAGCCTTCTTCTCTGCCTTGGGCTTCTTGGCTGGCGCGGCCTTGGGCTTTTTGGGCGCCTTCTTGGGCGAAGCCTTCTTCTTGGCGGCACCCGCGGCAGCAGCCTTGGGCTTCTTGGCGCGTGGCTTCTTGGCGGCCTTCTTGGCCGGCTTCTTCTCGGCCGCGGCAGCGCCCTTGTTGGCCAGCTTGAAGGAGCCGCTGGCGCCCTTACCCTTGGTCTGGACCAGCGCGCCCGCAGCCACGGCCGACTTGAGGTACTTGCGGATGAATGGCGACAGCTTCTCCACGTCCACCTTGTAGGTGGCCGCCATGTGCTTCTTGATGGCCTGCAGCGAGGAGCCGCCGCGCTCCTTCAGCGCGCCGATGGAAGCGGTCACCATGGCCGACACCTTGGGGTGGCTGGCCGCCGGACGGGGCTTGCCCGAGCTGCGTGGTGCCTTCTTCTTGGGGCTGGTGGGCGCCGCCGGTGCGGCTGCGGGAGCTGCCGTGCTAGTCTCCTCGGCCATGTCGTTTAGTGAACGAAGAAAAGATGCGCGCGCAAGAACGGGCGAAAATGCGACCACCACACACCGCTGCGAAAAAGCAACTGAGCGAAGAGCCGGCGATCACGCGGAAAAAGCGCCGCCGTGGAAAAAGCGCGCTAACCCCCCATTGGCCCGCACAGCGCTGCCGACTAGCCAATCAGCTACGCCGTACGCGGGTCCCTACGATGCTGAAAACGTTGGTGCTGCGAACGTGTCTACAATTTCGAGGCAAAATTAACGCACAAAGAACTTTATCGCACAAACTTGACAACAATATGATGATGCCCCTGACCCTTGGCTTTCCGCTAACGCAAAAATCGAGCATAAACTACGACGGGTCCCAAATCTACACGCGCAAAACTGCAGCCATACCATACTGATACCTATCGCTGGCAAGTTCGTACCCGGTTGCTGGGGCCCGGATTTCGGTGCTTAATTCTCACTCGAGCTGTATACGATGACGTATATCCACAGTTAAATATACAAGGTAAACACTGCGTAAAAATTAGGCTGAAGGTTGTCCGGAAGCGCCCACGAGAGGCCGAAATTTGTGGCTATCGCGCGGCCACCTTGTGCTTCTTGAGTCGCAGTTCGAGTCCGTTTCGGAGGGAATTTCGTTCTTGCGCCCAACATAGATAAGTGAAACATTTACCGACAGTCAAGGGCTACGGTCCGGTAACACCGGAGTAGGTCTTGCGGTCCGAGAAAAGTCCTGGACGGCTTTCAAACAGCGCAGGCCGCATCCGCGTCGCAGTCGCAGCGATGTTTGCGGGTCCGCAGCGGACTAAAAAAACGTCCCATCGGCTTGGTTCGAACACCGGTGCGTGGCTCACGTCCCCTGGATTTCAAATCCGGTGCAGCCGATGCGCTGGCTGCAGCGCGAGTCGTCCTAGAGCGACAGAACGCCGGCCCGGAAACACAAAATCTCGCCCATGTTTGTTGGCGGCCATTTCGTAGAGCGCGCTCTTCCCGCGAGCTCCCCCACCCTGCATCCTCCCAACGCCCCATCGTGGCGGAAGTTTTCTGTGGTAAGGTTCTAAACCGGTTCTGTCAATAAGAGAAAGCCGGCTTCGGTGCGTGGAGCTTTCGTCAGGGTACTGTGTTGTTTTTCGCCCCCGTTTCTCCTGCCACAGTTCCTACCGCTTTTTTCTCTCTCTCTCTCTCATTGTTGCGATTTATTGTGATTTGTGTTCCCGCGTTTTTTTTCCTGAACACTTTAATCCCCCTTTTCCGCTCATATTCACCCCACTACTGTTTTATTTTGTTTGTTGCCCCCTTTAGTAGTAGTGGTTTATTTAAAATAACATAAAAGGAAGGTAAAAGATTTTTGCTAGCCCCGGCATCTGCCATCACGTGCTGCGGCACCTGAGCTGGGGCAGCGGAAAGAAAGGATAGCAGGCAGGTGGGAGAAATGAAATAAAAGAGGTGAGGGGACAGAAGAAAGACATGGGGGGAATTAAATAGTACACTACATAAAATAAATATACACTGCATAAAAACATTAAAAGTGAACACTATAAATGCAAAATAAATATACTATATACATTATTTACACAAAGAGTCAAAAAGTCAGTTGTCTTCGCGGCGCGCGTGTGCTGGTGACGGGAAACTCGGCAGTCAATGGTCACACGCGCGCCGCACTTTGCACACAACAGCTGGTGTGGGGCGCCCAGCTGTTAGAGCGTCCGAGGTAGCACACACGAAGCGTTCAGTCACAGCACTGTACTACCTGGCGCAGAATAGGCGGGACGTCAAGCCCGCCTGTTCGAGAAATACACACAGGCTCACCAAGGTTCGCTCGCGGGTGCGCGCACTGCCTTGCGGCCACAGGAGCGTCTCGAGCGAGTCCGGGAAGATGCCCAGCGCTCTGTAGGCCGCGAGCATATCGCGACGAGCGTCAGCGAACGCGGTGCAGCGTAGGAGTAGGTGCTCCATTGTCTCTTTTCTTGTGCATTTCTGTACACTTCTTTCTGTCCATTTCTGTAGTTCTTGCCCCCTCTCGCTGTCGTGTTTTTTCTCCCACATACCCCGCCGCGGTGGCGCAGTGGTTAGTGCGCTCGACTACTGATCCGAAGTTCCCGGGTTCTAACCCGACCTCGGCGGCTACGCTAAGGCGCCCGTGTGCTGTGCGATGTCAGCGCACGTTAAAGATCCCCAGGTGGTCGAAATTATTCCGGAGCCCTCCACAACGGCACCTCTCACTTCCTTTCTCCTTTCACTCCCTCCTTATCCCTTCCCTTACGGCGCGGTTCAGGTGTCCAACAATATATGAGACAGATACTGCGCCATTTCCTTTCTCCCCAAAACCAATTATTAATTACTCTCTCACATTGTTGAGAGTTATTGCGATTTTGATTGGTTGTAATTTGTCTTCCCGTGTTGTTCCCTGTGCACCTTAACACCCCCCTTTTTTCCGCTCCTATTGTCCCAATACTGTTTTTTTTGTCGCCCTTCCACGCTCCTTTCTCGCGCATTCCCGTATCTTTTTGTCCTCTCTCGCTGTCGTGTTTTCTCCCCCGTCTCTCCTGTCGCATTTCCTACCGCTCTTTCCTCTCTCATTGTTGAGACTTATTGTGAATTGTTGTGATTTGTCTTCCCACCTTTGTTCCCTTGGCACTTTAATCCCCCTTTCTCGGCTCCTAATTTCCCACTACTCTTTTGCTTGTCGTCCTTCCACGCTCCTCTCTCGCGCATTCCCGTATTTTTTTTGTCCTCTCTCGCTGTCGTGTTTTCTCCCCCGTCTCTCCTGTCGCATTTCCTACCGCTCTTTCCTCTCTCATTGTTGAGACTTATTGTGAATTGTTGTGATTTGAATTCCCACCTTTGTTCCCTGGGCACTTTAATCCCCCTTTCTCGGCTCCTAATTTCCCACTACTCTTTTGCTTGTCGCCCTTCCACGCTCCTTTCTCGCGCATTGCCGTATTTTTTTTGTCCTCTCTCGCTGTCGTGTTTTCTCCCCCGTCCCTTCTGCCGCTCTTTCCTCTCTCTCATTGTCGAGACTTATTGTGAATTGTTGTGATTTGTCTTCCCACCTTTGTTCCCTGGGCACTTTAATCCCCCTTTCTCGGCTCCTAATTTCCCACTACTCTTTTGCTTGTCGCCCTTCCACGCTCCTTTCTCGCGCATTCCCGTATTTTTTTGTCCTCTCTCGCTGTCGTGTTTTCTCCCCCGTCCCTCCTGCCGCTCTTTCCTCTCTCTCATTGTTGAGACTTATTGTGAATTGTTGTGATTTGTCTTCCCACCTTTGTTCCCTGGGCACTTTAATCCCCCTTTCTCGGCTCCTAATTTCCCACTACTCTTTTGCTTGTCGTCCTTCCACGCTCCTCTCTCGCGCATTCCCGTATTTTTTTTGTCCTCTCTCGCTGTCGTGTTTTCTCCCCCGTCTCTCCTGTCGCATTTCCTACCGCTCTTTCCTCTCTCATTGTTGAGACTTATTGTGAATTGTTGTGATTTGTCTTCCCACCTTTGTTCCCTGGGCACTTTAATCCCCCTTTCTCGGCTCCTAATTTCCCACTACTCTTTTGCTTGTCGCCCTTCCACGCTCCTTTCTCGCGCATTCCCGTATTTTTTTGTCCTCTCTCGCTGTCGTGTTTTCTCCCCCGTCCCTCCTGCCGCTCTTTCCTCTCTCTCATTGTTGAGACTTATTGTGAATTGTTGTGATTTGTCTTCCCACCTTTGTTCCCTGGGCACTTTAATCCCCCTTTCTCGGCTCCTAATTTCCCACTACTCTTTTGCTTGTCGCCCTTCCACGCTCCTTTCTCGCGCATTCCCGTATTTTTTTTGTCCTCTCTCGCTGTCGTGTTTTCTCCCCCGTCCCTCCTGCCGCTCTTTCCTCTCTCTCATTGTTGAGACTTATTGTGAATTGTTGTGATTTGTCTTCCCACCTTTGTTCCCTGGGCACTTTAATCCCCCTTTCTCGGCTCCTAATTTCCCACTACTCTTTTGCTTGTCGCCCTTCCACGCTCCTTTCTCGCGCATTCCCGTATTTTTTTGTCCTCTCTCGCTGTCGTGTTTTCTCCCCCGTCCCTCCTGCCGCTCTTTCCTCTCTCTCATTGTTGAGACTTATTGTGAATTGTTGTGATTTGTCTTCCCACCTTTGTTCCCTGGGCACTTTAATCCCCCTTTCTCGGCTCCTAATTTCCCACTACTCTTTTGCTTGTCGCCCTTCCACGCTCCTTTCTCGCGCATTCCCGTATTTTTTTGTCCTCTCTCGCTTTCGTGTTTTCTCCCCCGTCTCTCCTGTCGCATTTCCTACCGCTCTTATCTCTCTCATTGTTGAGACTTATTGTGAATTGTTGTGATTTGTCTTCCCACCTTTGTTCCCTGGGCACTTTAATCCCCCTTTCTCGGCTCCTAATTTCCCACTACTCTTTTGCTTGTCGCCCTTCCACGCTCCTTTCTCGCGCATTCCCGTATTTTTTTTTTGCCCTCTCTCGCTGTCGTGTTTTCTCCCCCGTCTCGCCTGTCGCATTTCCTACCGCTCTTTCCTCTCTCATTGTTGAGACTTATTGTGAATTGTTGTGATTTGTCTTCCCACCTTTGTTCCCTGGGCACTTTAATCCCCTTTCTCGGCTCCTAATTTCCCACTACTCTTTTGCTTGTCGCCCTTCCACGCTCCTTTCTCGCGCATTCCCGTATTTTTTTTTGTCCTCTCTCGCTGTCGTGTTTTCTCCCCCGTCTCTCCTGTCGCATTTCCTACCGCTCTTACCTCTCTCATTGTTGAGACTTATTGTGAATTGTTGTGATTTGTCTTCCCACCTTTGTTCCCTGGGCACTTTATCCCCCTTTCTCGGCTCCTAATTTCCCACTACTCTTTTGCTTGTCGCCCTTCCACGCTCCTTTCTCGCGCATTCCCGTATTTTTTTTTTGTCCTCTCTCGCTGTCGTGTTTTCTCCCCCGTCTCTCCTGTCGCATTTCCTACCGCTCTTACCTCTCTCATTGTTGAGACTTATTGTGAATTGTTGTGATTTGTCTTCCCACCTTTGTTCCCTGGGCACTTTAATCCCCCTTTCTCGGCTCCTAATTTCCCACTACTCTTTTGCTTGTCGCCCTTCCACGCTCCTTTCTCGCGCATTCCCGTATTTTTTTTTGTCCTCTCTCGCTGTCGTGTTTTCTCCCCCGTCTCTCCTGTCGCATTTCCTACCGCTCTTACCTCTCTCATTGTTGAGACTTATTGTGAATTGTTGTGATTTGTCTTCCCACCTTTGTTCCCTGGGCACTTTAATCCCCCTTTCTCGGCTCCTAATTTCCCACTACTCTTTTGCTTGTCGCCCTTCCACGCTCCTTTCTCGCGCATTCCCGTATTTTTTTTTTGTCCTCTCTCGCTGTCGTGTTTTCTCCCCCGTCTCTCCTGTCGCATTTCCTACCGCTCTTACCTCTCTCATTGTTGAGACTTATTGTGAATTGTTGTGATTTGTCTTCCCACCTTTGTTCCCTGGGCACTTTAATCCCCCTTTCTCGGCTCCTAATTTCCCACTACTCTTTTGCTTGTCGCCCTTCCACGCTCCTTTCTCGCGCATTCCCGTATTTTTTTTGTCCTCTCTCGCTGTCGTGTTTTCTCCCCCGTCTCTCCTGTCGCATTTCCTACCACTCTTTCCTCTCTCATTGTTGAGACTTATTGTGAATTGTTGTGATTTGTCTTCCCACCTTTGTTCCCTGGGCACTTTAATCCCCTTTCTCGGCTCCTAATTTCCCACTACTCTTTTGCTTGTCGCCCTTCCACGCTCCTTTCTCGCGCATTCCCGTATTTTTTTTGTCCTCTCTCGCTGTCGTGTTTTCTCCCCCGTCTCTCCTGTCGCATTTCCTACCGCTCTTACCTCTCTCATTGTTGAGACTTATTGTGAATTGTTGTGATTTGTCTTCCCACCTTTGTTCCCTGGGCACTTTAATCCCCCTTTCTCGGCTCCTAATTTCCCACTACTCTTTTGCTTGTCGCCCTTCCACGCTCCTTTCTCGCGCATTCCCGTATTTTTTTTGTCCTCTCTCGCTGTCGTGTTTTCTCCCCCGTCTCTCCTGTCGCATTTCCTACCGCTCTTTCCTCTCTCATTGTTGAGACTTATTGTGAATTGTTGTGATTTGTCTTCCCACCTTTGTTCCCTGGGCACTTTAATCCCCCTTTCTCGGCTCCTAATTTCCCACTACTCTTTTGCTTGTCGTCCTTCCACGCTCCTCTCTCGCGCATTCCCGTATTTTTTTTGTCCTCTCTCGCTGTCGTGTTTTCTCCCCCGTCTCTCCTGTCGCATTTCCTACCGCTCTTTCCTCTCTCATTGTTGAGACTTATTGTGAATTGTTGTGATTTGTCTTCCCACCTTTGTTCCCTGGGCACTTTAATCCCCCTTTCTCGGCTCCTAATTTCCCACTACTCTTTTGCTTGTCGCCCTTCCACGCTCCTTTCTCGCGCATTCCCGTATTTTTTTGTCCTCTCTCGCTGTCGTGTTTTCTCCCCCGTCCCTCCTGCCGCTCTTTCCACTCTCTCATTGTTGAGACTTATTGTGAATTGTTGTGATTTGTCTTCCCACCTTTGTTCCCTGGGCACTTTAATCCCCCTTTCTCGGCTCCTAATTTCCCACTACTCTTTTGCTTGTCGCCCTTCCACGCTCCTTTCTCGCGCATTCCCGTATTTTTTTGTCCTCTCTCGCTTTCGTGTTTTCTCCCCCGTCTCTCCTGTCGCATTTCCTACCGCTCTTATCTCTCTCATTGTTGAGACTTATTGTGAATTGTTGTGATTTGTCTTCCCACCTTTGTTCCCTGGGCACTTTAATCCCCCTTTCTCGGCTCCTAATTTCCCACTACTCTTTTGCTTGTCGCCCTTCCACGCTCCTTTCTCGCGCATTGCCGTATTTTTTTTGTCCTCTCTCGCTGTCGTGTTTTCTCCCCCGTCCCTTCTGCCGCTCTTTCCTCTCTCTCATTGTCGAGACTTATTGTGAATTGTTGTGATTTGTCTTCCCACCTTTGTTCCCTGGGCACTTTAATCCCCCTTTCTCGGCTCCTAATTTCCCACTACTCTTTTGCTTGTCGCCCTTCCACGCTCCTTTCTCGCGCATTCCCGTATTTTTTTGTCCTCTCTCGCTGTCGTGTTTTCTCCCCCGTCCCTCCTGCCGCTCTTTCCTCTCTCTCATTGTTGAGACTTATTGTGAATTGTTGTGATTTGTCTTCCCACCTTTGTTCCCTGGGCACTTTAATCCCCCTTTCTCGGCTCCTAATTTCCCACTACTCTTTTGCTTGTCGCCCTTCCACGCTCCTTTCTCGCGCATTCCCGTATTTTTTTGTCCTCTCTCGCTTTCATGTTTTCTCCCCCGTCTCTCCTGTCGCATTTCCTACCGCTCTTTCCTCTCTCATTGTTGAGACTTATTGTGAATTGTTGTGATTTGTCTTCCCACCTTTGTTCCCTGGGCACTTTAATCCCCCTTTCTCGGCTCCTAATTTCCCACTACTCTTTTGCTTGTCGCCCTTCCACGCTCCTTTCTCGCGCATTGCCGTATTTTTTTTGTCCTCTCTCGCTGTCGTGTTTTCTCCCCCGTCCCTTCTGCCGCTCTTTCCTCTCTCTCATTGTCGAGACTTATTGTGAATTGTTGTGATTTGTCTTCCCACCTTTGTTCCCTGGGCACTTTAATCCCCCTTTCTCGGCTCCTAATTTCCCACTACTCTTTTGCTTGTCGCCCTTCCACGCTCCTTTCTCGCGCATTCCCGTATTTTTTTTGTCCTGTCTCGCTGTCGTGTTTTCTCCCCCGTCTCTCCTGTCGCATTTCCTACCGCTCTTTCCTCTCTCATTGTTGAGACTTATTGTGAATTGTTGTGATTTGTCTTCCCACCTTTGTTCCCTGGGCACTTTAATCCCCCTTTCTCGGCTCCTAATTTCCCACTACTCTTTTGCTTGTCGCCCTTCCACGCTCCTTTCTCGCGCATTCCCGTATTTTTTTGTCCTCTCTCGCTGTCGTGTTTTCTCCCCCGTCTCTCCTGTCGCATTTCCTACCGCTCTTTCCTCTCTCATTGTATAGACTTATTGTGAATTGTTGTGATTTGTCTTCCCACCTTTGTTCCCTGGGCACTTTAATCCCCCTTTCTCGGCTCCTAATTTCCCACTACTCTTTTGCTTGTCGCCCTTCCACGCTCCTTTCTCGCGCATTCCCGTATTTTTTTTGTCCTCTCTCGCTGTCGTGTTTTCTCCCCCGTCTCTCCTGTCGCATTTCCTACCGCTCTTTCCTCTCTCATTGTTGAGACTTATTGTGAATTGTTGTGATTTGTCTTCCCACCTTTGTTCCCTGGGCACTTTAATCCCCCTTTCTCGGCTCCTAATTTCCCACTACTCTTTTGCTTGTCGTCCTTCCACGCTCCTCTCTCGCGCATTCCCGTATTTTTTTTGTCCTCTCTCGCTGTCGTGTTTTCTCCCCCGTCTCTCCTGTCGCATTTCCTACCGCTCTTTCCTCTCTCATTGTTGAGACTTATTGTGAATTGTTGTGATTTGTCTTCCCACCTTTGTTCCCTGGGCACTTTAATCCCCCTTTCTCGGCTCCTAATTTCCCACTACTCTTTTGCTTGTCGTCCTTCCATGCTCCTCTTGTGCATTCCTGTATTTTTTGTCCTCTCTCGCTGTCGTGTTTTCTCCCCCGTCCCTCCTGCCGCTCTTTCCTCTCTCTCATTGTTGAGACTTATTGTGAATTGTTGTGATTTGTCTTCCCACGTTTGCTCCCTGTGCACTTTAATCCCCCCTTTCCGCTCCTATTCCGTCACTACTCTTTTGTTTGTTGCCCTTCCAGGCTACTCTCTTGTGCATTTCTATACTTTTTCTTTCTTGTGCATTTCTGTATTTTTGTCCCCTCTCGCCGTCGTGTTTTCTGCTCCGTTTCTCCTGCGGCATTTCCAACTGCCTTTTCCTCTCTCACACTGTTGAGATTTATTGTGATTGTTATTTGCTGTAACTTGTCTTCCCGCGATTGTTCCCTGTGCACTCTAATCCTCCCTTTTCCTCTCCTACCTTCCCACTACTGTTTTGTTTGTCGCCCTTCCACGCTCTTTTCTCGTGTATTCCTTTTTTTGTTGTCCTCTAGCTGTAGTGCTTTTCTCCCCCGCTTCTCCTGCCGCATCTCCTACCACTTTTCCTCTCTCCCATTGTTGAGATTTACTGTGATTGTGATTTGTCTCCCCGCGTTTGTTCCCCATACACTTTACTTTAATTCCCCCCTTTTCCTCCCCCATTTCCCACTACTGTTTCGTTTGTCGCCCTTCCACGCTCCTTTCTTGTGCATTCCTGTACTCTGTCCTCTCTCGCTGTTGTGTTTTCTCCCCCTTTCTCCTGCCGCATTTCCTACCCTCCATCTCTCGCTCATTGATGATTTCTTCTCTCGCGTTTTCCTCCTCGCCTTTCTAGATCCACCCTTCTCATTCCTATTTTGTCGCACCTGTATTTTGCTATCCTGTTTTGTTTGTGTTTTGTGTTGTCTGTGCTCCCTTTCTTTTCTTCCCAATCTCTTAAATTTTCTCCCTTCTTGTTTACTTGTGTTGTTTTGCTGTGTTCTTTTGGGGCGCATTCTAAACCCTTTCACACCTCGGCTTTTCGTTAATCGTCCTCCCGCTTTTCTACTGGGCATTTCTCTCCTGTTTTGTTATTTCTTTCACTGCTGTCCTCTGTCGTTGCGCTCAGCGTGGTACTTCTCTCCGCATTTTCTTTTCCTTCTCCGTATCTCTCTCTCTCTCTTTTGTGCATTTCTAACCTTTCCCACTCCACTGCCTCGTCTTTGCTTAGTTTGCCCACGCTTTTCTCTGCCCATATCTCAACCCCTTTTCTCTATCCTTTTCACTGATTATTTCCATTCCCGCCTTTTCTCTTGGGCTTCTTTCTCTTTGTGCCTCGCTTACCCTAACTCGCAGGGGATCCCATACCACTATGGAGGACCACTCCGAAGGAAGTGAGCGGCAACCCAACACCGCCCACGCCCCCCGCAGCCTGTGGTGCACGCCCTACCACCAGTGGCTAGCTAGCGTGGAGGGTGAATCCCGCTTCATCCTGCGCCACCTCCGCCTGCGGGTGGGACTCCTCCTGGAGGAATACAACAGGGGACAACGAGCCCTCGAAACGCCCAACTTCCCGGGCCCCTCCAAGAATCCTCCCCTACCAGCATACCAGCAACGGTCAGCCTAGCTGACGAGGACTCCCTGGACGCCTCCCTTGCCTCCACGCCCCCGTCCCGTTCTCCTTCGCCGATGGTGACGCGTCAGCGGGCCCAATACCTGAAGGAGCACCCAGACCAGCTCCCAGGCGCCAGCCTAAGAAGCCACGCGGCGCCAAGCCCAGGCCCAATAACGCGACGGCGGACACACAGGAACAGGTAAGCCCTTCTGCGGAAGTCACCCATCTCACCGCTTCCCCTCCAGGAGCCTCCCACGAGGAGCCAGGACAGCCCCCTGCAGAGCCAGTCAACGTTGCGGACGCTGCTGCCCCAAGCACAACCCCGGCTGCCAGCGCCGAACGCTCCAGTGCCCTGCAGTCCCTGCTGGCTGCGGCCACCCAGCAGCTCCACCCACAGTCCTCTAATGCCAGTGCCCAACCACCGTGCGAGGCCCAGCCTGAGGACTCTCTGCCTTCCTCCTCTGTCCAGGAGAATGCGCAGGTAGGCAGGGAGTCTGCCCCTTCTCACTCCTCCCCTCCTGAAGCAGGCAGCCAAGACCACCACGGCGAGGGAGGTTGGATCCCGGTCCAGCGCAAGGCCAGGCACCCAGCGGCTCGGAGACGTCCCCGCTACTCAACGGTGCTATTCCAGCCCCTTGAGAGGTCCCTCTCTCCGTGACGTGGTGAGGGAGGACTACAGCGCCTTCCTCTACTCCCTGTCTGGAGTCCTGGAGGTCAGGATCAACCGGCGGCGTAACATCATCGCTGCCGACATCGCCTGTGAGGAGTCCCTGGCCGGTCTCATGGGCCTAAGATCGCTCCTCAGCATGCCGGTCAGGCCCTTCGAGACATCTCGACCAGACGGCTGCCTCGGGACCGTCTTCGGCGTGGATCCTGCGGTGCCGGACAGGGACATCGCGGACACCATCGAGGCCATCGTCGATATCCAGAGTATTCGGCGTCGCTGTGACTATCCGGTTTGGTGCTGCCCCGCCTGACCAGGTCCTGATCGCTGGGATGCCGTTCCAAGTTCGCCCGTTCAAGGCCCGGCCCCTGCTGTGCTCCCAGTGTGGCGGCTTCAATCATGTGGCTGCCTCCTGCACTGCCCAGACCCCCAGGTGCCTCCACTGCAGAGGGCGTCACAGCGCAGTGGAACACACCTGCCCCCGCTGGAAGGAGCAGAGCAAGGTCACCACTGCCCTCCGGGGGACAGTCAACCCTGCCGCCCGCCGTGCAGTCATGGCCGAGGTGCGCCAGCAGCAGCAGCCCAACAGGGAGCAAAGGTCCCCCTCCACCAGGACCACCGGCGGCCTCAGCTACGCAATGGCCTTGCGGTCACGGAGCTCCAGGCCCTCCCGCCCTACTGCTCAGGCTCGAGCCCCTACCTAGGCCCCTGCCCAGGACGCCCAGCTGGCCGACCATTTTTCGGCTAGCCTCATGGTTTCCATTCCCCCTCTGGTCCCCCCGGCCCAGCCCCCCCCCCCCCCACGGACGACCCCCCCCCCCCTTCCAGCAGGCGTAATCAGTTCCGTCGAAGCCCTGTGTGATGTTCCCATCACCCCTCACGATCTCCACCGAGCCCTCCTCCGCTCCAAGCGGAAGAGCGCCCCTGGGGCAGATGGGCTCACTTTGCAGATGCTGCGGAACCTGGACGCCCCAGAGCAGGACCGCCTCCTGGATGCCTTCAACACCATCTGGGACAGCGGCAGCCTCCCGGAGAGCTGGTCCACGGCAATCGTGGTCCTGATCCGGAAGGCCAGGAAACCCCCCAGGGGTCTTTCCTCCTACGACCCCCCCCCCTTCCAGCAGGCGTAATCAGTTCCGTCGAAGCCCTGTGTGATGTTCCCATCACCCCTCACGATCTCCACCGAGCCCTCCTCCGCTCCAAGCGGAAGAGCGCCCCTGGGGCAGATGGGCTCACTTTGCAGATGCTGCGGAACCTGGACGCCCCAGAGCAGGACCGCCTCCTGGATGCCTTCAACACCATCTGGGACAGCGGCAGCCTCCCGGAGAGCTGGTCCACGGCAATCGTGGTCCTGATCCGGAAGGCCAGGAAACCCCCCAGGGCTCTTTCCTCCTACCGACCTGTCTCGCTGACCTCGGCAGCCTGCAAGTCCATGGAGTTCGTGGCCCTACAACGCCTCTCCTGGATAGCCAGGTCCAGCGACTTCTTCTCCGAGTGCCAGACGGGCTTCCGCAGGCACCGCTGTACGGCAGACTCCATCGCCGCCGTGGTCTCCTGCCTGGAGGAGGCCAAGCAGCATAGAGAAGTCGCCCTCCTGGACGTCCAGGCAGCTTTCGACAGCCTGCCCCACTCCACCGTCGAGCAGGCTCTGGACGAACTCGGAGTGACCGGGCGGCTGCGCCGCTTCGTAACCGCCTTTCTTTCCAGCCGGTCCATGCAGGTTCGGGTTGGGGGCACCCTGAGCTCTCCCCGCCCCATCACCGCCGGGGTCCCACAGGGCTCAGTCCTCAGCCCCTTCCTCTTCAACCTGGTCATGACCGGCCTCCCGAACGCCATCCAGCAGAATCGCCACCGGGTTTTTTGTTCTCTTTACGCAGATGACATTGCCCTCTGGGTTCGCGCCCCCCGCAGGCACATCATCTCCGCCAGGCAGACCCTCCAGCGAGCCCTCAACGCGGTGCAGTCCTTCCTGACTTCCAAGGGCCTGGTTCTCTCCGCCACAAAGTCGGAGGCCCTCTTCGTCCACCCACAAGGTGCACGGGCCACGTCCAGGATCCGCACCCTGCAGATCGATGGCACCGACCTGCCCTGGAGACGGAAAGTGAGGTACCTTGGGCTCACCATCGACCATCGCCTCACTTGAATCCCGGCGGACAAGCCTCTCCTGCTCCACCTGGACCGCGTCGGCCGAGCAGCCGAGCGCCTCCTGGCACGGGGGAATGGCTGCTCTGCTTCCTGAGCCATCCGGCTGTTCGAGGCTGCCGGGACTTCCGCAGTCCTCTACGCCCTCCCCCTGGGGACTCTCAAGACCACCCGGCTCAACCGCCTCGAGATCACTCGGCGGAAATGGATCCGCAGTCTCTTGGGAGTCCAGCGGAACTCCCAGATCCCGGCCACCCTAGCCGAAGCGGGGGTGCTCCTGCTGAACCTCCTGTTCTTGCAGAGAGGCCTCACGCACACGGACCGGCTCTACCATGTTCCTGACGGTGAAGCCCTCTGTGCATGCCTCGTGGGACGCCCCCACTCCAGGATGGGCATGCTCTCCGGTGCTTACTTGGAGTCCCTGGGCCGACCTAACAGCCATCTGGCCCTCCCCCCGCTGCCTACGTGTCCTCCTCTGCAGGTCTCCCTGGACTTTGGAGGCACGTCCAAGCGCCACACACCGGCTGCAGCCATCAGGCAGACTGCTGCTGCCTTCTTGGAGGAGTGCGGAGGCTCCACCCTCCTCTTCACTGATGGGTCGGTGCTGCCGGCCACAGGTCGGGCGGCTGCGGCTCTCGTGGCCCCGCAGCTGGGCGTGACCAAGACCTGCAGGCTCTCCTTCCCGGGCAGTTCCACTGCGGCTGAGCTGGCGGCGGACCTGATTGCGGCTATCCCACCTGGCCCCGTGGCAGTCCTCTGCGACTCCCGGCCAGCCCTCCAGCTGCTGTCCAGGCCCCACGACAACTTGGCCACTACCTCCCAGCTCAGGGCCCACCTGCACGCCCTGGAGGATGCGGGCCACCGGATCACGCTGCATTGGGTGCTGGGTCACTCCGGCATTGAGGGCAACGACCTGGCCGATGCGTCGGCCAAGTCAGCTCACGCCGACGGGTCCCCGGTTTCCCTTGCAGTGACCCAGCATGATTTTGCCCGCCATCTCCTGTTGCAGGTGGTGCAGACCCTTCACCCGGACCGGAGGATTGCGGCCCGAAAGCCCTTTCGCCGGCTCTCGGACCAGCTGCACCGGCGGGACCGAGCCCTCCTGCGTCTGCGCATCGGATGCACGTGGACGCCCTCCAGGCTATACGTGCGTGGCAGGGCTTCCTCCCCTGCCTGCCCTTCCTGCGGTGACACGGGGACTCTCGGCCACCTTCTGCTGGCGTGCCCGACCTATGATCTCCCCAGGCGAAGCCTGAAATCGGGCTACCGGGAACTCGGTCTCCCATCCACCACAGAGAACCTTATTTTTCCGGCCCGCAACCAGCTCCAGGCGCACCGGGTCCTCCTCTCCTTCCTTGGGAAGACTGGCCTGAGCGTCCTCCTCTAGAGCTCCGCCCGTCTAGCACCGGGCGTTGGCTCTACGAGGTCCGAGGCTCGTTCCCCCGCCTGGTGCTTGCACGCTATCCCAGTGTACCAGGACTCTCCCCCTCCAGCCCGGTGCTTGCACACACTCCCAGTGCACCGCGGCTTTCCCCCCCACAGGTGCGAGCTGGAGTCGCTGCTGCGGCGGCGTGACGGCGGGACCGCAAGACCCCCTGACTGACCCCTGGCCACGGCTTCCACCGGACACGGCAGTGACCACTTCCCCCTCCCCTCCCCCCCCCCTACATCCCCTTACCCCTTCCCCTGGTACCCAGGAGTGATGCCCTAAGGGCCAACATACATCGGGACCAGTACCCCCTCCCCTGAATAACCCATAGAATCAACCACCACTGTGTTGTCCCGTGGATGGTCTGCAGCTTCCAGCCTACTAATCGTTTTCGGCTGGCCTCATCCAGCGCAGTGTTGGAATCGGTTGTAATCAAATACTGCTCAAAGGATATAGTTCACAATGCAGGGCGCGGGAAAAAGAAAACAGCTGCAGTTGAACAGTGGCAGTAAAAATCGAATTCGAATGCCGAAAATATGCGTATATCAAATTTACTGAAAGAAACCCAGCGGCCGATCATAGAGAAGCGCCGGTTAAATCGAAATAGGTTTGAATCACGTTAGAACCGATGCTTGGGCGATTTGGCATGCATTTCAAACCTGGTGTGTCTTTCCTTTCGTTTTTGTCAAAAATCGCGCTGTTCCTTTTGAAATGCTTAAATCAACCATTTCAGAAATTAGTGGTGAGTATGAACGAATGAATTATCATTTACGGACAGTCTTTGGCCACACGTAGTTGGGAAATAGGGAAGAATAGGAAGCGTTATCAAGCTACAATTACGGAATTGTAAAAGCACTCAAAAGATAAAGAGACAGATCTAGGATGGACACGCAGCTTTTTTCGTCAAACACTGCCGCTGCGGAAGCCAAAATTGTTGGCGACGCAAAATTTGGTTTATGTAGAGAGAGAAAGAAAAAAAGCACAGCCGATTTGCGTAGTTAACGAACGGCGAAGTAGGTGCGCTAGCACTGCTGACCCCTGATATGCTTTTACAAGCGACGTAAAGTGCGCCGGCGCTCTATGAGGCCGCTCCGCCTTCTCACCGCCGACACCGGGGTGGGGGTGGTGGGAAGTTATTAAGGCGCAAGCCTCTCTTGGCTCATGAGTGGCGTGAACATGAGAAGTTGTCCGCACGAACTCTCAGTCATAAGTTGGATGGTAGATAAAACAAAAATGTAAATGTTGATAAGCAACATGAAAACAAAATAAGGAAAATAAAAATGGAGGGACAAAGAGAGGACAGGGACAGGCTTTCGCACTTACGATCTTAAGGAGACTTCAAGGAGTATAGACACCTAAATTTGCTGGCATGTTTTCTTCTCTACAGTGATGTTCAAGACACTACTACGCATGAATTATACCATGTGATGTTCGCCTACGACCCCGAAATAATTTAGAATGGATTTCTTTTTTTCTTGTCATGCTGTTTCGGTTTCAACAGCCGAACGATGGCTGTGACGTCAAAGTGCTTCTGACTCTCGTGAGGCATGGAAAAAAGTCGATTTAATCGCTGCTTCATCATTTTAATTTACTGCAGCGCTGAAGCCAGCATTCCCCAAGAGCCGGAATGACAACTGATGTGGAAGCAGCGGTTATATTGCAGTTTTTTCGTGTCTCACTTGACCTGTAATCACACGTACGTTGACTCCTCATTCGGCTGTCGAAACAGCACGAGAAAGCAATGCGATTATAAATTATTTAGCGCTCGTAAGGGAATACCAGATGGCAATCGATGTATAATAATGCCTCGCGCATCATTACAAAGAAGAAAGCATGTACTGAATAGTTAGGTGTCTATACTCCTTTAAGGGCAATACTCATGAGTGGTGTTACAGCGAACTGTAGAACCTTTAATGTGTTTCTCGTTCTGTGGGCCTCAATCAGCTCCTCCACCGAGTTGCCAGGCTGTCGATGGCCAGCGCCGGCAGACAAGTACTCTGGGACCTCAATCCCGCGCTGCTCCCCACCACCGAACGCACAGTCGACGTCCCTGCGGCATGGAAAAATACTTTGGCAGTTTAGCCGCTCCCCAAAACTATGAATTGGGAGTACAATCAGGGGAGGCAGGGCAAAATTTATTCAGCATTACTCGGGGAATAAGACAGGCATGTACTACGCGGGTCCAACCGAGGAGGGCACCGTGCTGCACGAGGGAAAGCAGGTGAACGCGCTACTTTTGGAGGAAGTGGCGATTGCACTGGCCGCCACCCACTCGTCGGACTCGCAGCAGGACTGCAGAAATTGCGTGCGGGGTAGGACAGCGCCACACTGGCCCGCAGAATTCTGTTGGCATCTGAGATTCGGCGATTAGTAAAAAAATAGATAGTGCCCGGTCACCGACGGGGTTGAGGGGAACGAGGCAGCTCACGTGGCTGCCCGCCCGAGCGTTGCTTCCCCCGTCTGAGCTCCCGTCTTGCAGCTCAGCTTACTGAAATCTACTGGTCAAAACTTGCCAAAAAAGAACTCAAGTTATAAAAAACTTCCGCGTCGTCCGTGCGATTTCCTTATCTTGTGTACGCGTCCTGTTCCCCTGGTTTCTCTACCTGGTTCCTTCCCTGGGGTTCCACTCAATCCCCCGGTTCTGCCGCCGAAATCATACCAATCCCGCTCATCTCTTACGCGGATATTACAAACCGTCTATATACGCCTCTGCAGGGGGGTACTCCCGGGACCCGCCAAGGGAAAACTGAAAATTGGTTTTTGGGGAAAGGAAATGACGCAGTACCTGTCTCTCATATCGGCGGACACCTGAATCGCGCCGTAAGGGAAGGGAGGAGGGTTTTTGAGTGAAAAAAGGAAAGGAGAAAGAGGTGCCGTAGTGGAGGGCTCCGGAATAATTTCGACCCCCTGGGGGCTCCAAACGTGTCTCACTTAAGTACCGCAATACACGTGGACCCTACATTCACGGGCAGGTGTAAATTCAGCGGGCAGTATGCTGACCTATACCACGTGGTGTGGGCCTGCCAGTACAATACACATATAGTCCTTATAAGTCAGCCAACTAGGGAAGGCTGGGAGGCGGCCCTGACCAGCTCGGACCTGGAGGCCTAGCGGGCCCTGGTCCAGAGAGCAAGGGCAGCAACGGCGGCCAATGGCGTCCCGTAACAGGGATCCAGAGCAACAACCATCTCCACCCCCCATTCCCAATTTAGTACAGTGCAGCAATAAATGTTTTTTTTTCCTCGTCCCCTTAAAGCACTTCTAGTTCACTGTAGTGGCGTGGACGAAGGTTGTTCGCATGAACTGTCAAACATAAGCTGTATGGGAAATAAAACAAAAATGTGAAAGTTGTAAGCAACACATATGTAATGAAATAAAAAGAAAACAAAAATCAAAGGTAACAAAAACGACAATAGAAAACGAAAGAAAATTAAAACAATAAAAATCGTACAAGAGCAAGAACATGAAAAATAGAGGGAGAAAGAGAGGCCAGGGAAAGGCTTTCATGCAACCACCACCACCACGTACGGTGTCGACGCCACGATTGGCCCGCATGTGCGAATAATAAGCTAGACTGTGATAATAATAATAATAATTGGTTTTTGGGGAAGGAAATGACGCAGTATCTGTCTCATATATCGTTGGACACCTCAACCGCGCCGTAAGGGAAGGGATAAAGGAGGGAGTGAAAGAAGAAAGGAAGAAATAGGTGCCGTAGTGGAGTGCTCCGGAACAATTTCGACCACCTGGGGATCTTTAACGTGCGCTGACATCGCACAGCACACGGGCGCCTTAGCGTTTTTCCTGCATAAAAACGCAGCCGCCGCGGTCGGGTGCGAACCCGGGAACTCCGGATCAGTAGTCGAGCGCCCTAACCACTGAGCCACCGCGGCGGGTCAGCTAGACTGTGCCAACTCGGGTTTTCCCACCTTTCTTCTTCCTGGAAAATGGCGATCAGCATTAGATCTGACCTTTTCAACACCCGTGGTTGCTTGACTCTGACAGAGATCATTTTCCAATAATCGTTCGATATGACTTCTATCGGCGGATTCAGCTGCGCCCTATTCAATTAAAATGAGCTCGAAAGTTCACTAAGTTGAATACTAAAAACCTTGCCGAATCGGTCTCCTGAGAGCAGGGTGTTAGGCATTTGCTCCTCGGTCATTAGCGCGGCGGCTGT